>QVOA01004978.1:0-29366 GCA_014825685.1 Pseudomyrmex cubaensis | reverse complement strand
TCCGTTTCTTCTTGTGTCCGATTGAGTCTGTGTCCGATTGACGCACCTTGCCGTGTCCGTTTGTTTTTGTGCGCATCTGGGTCCTCCCCTTATCGGCGCTACGGTTTTCCATACATGTCGAATTTTGTCGGAAGTTGACGGAATGTCTCCGTGAGAAGCCTAAATCTTTCATGGCTTGTAAGGAACGGGAAATAGGAAATGACGAGTCATTCGATTTTACGGCTTTAACGGATAATGCGTCTGCTGGTTACGACTTGGAACGAAATATCACGAGAAAGAGGGTTTTTCTCCGACGATATGTCTTTCTCGATGTTTCGATTTTCTTCATCTCGTGTACAAACATCTTTCAATATCATAACAATACACGAAATAATCGTCTTAACAAAGATTTATTATGACAAAGTTTGTCACGTAGAAACTTAGATTTTATAGCTGAACGATGATTTGGCTTCGAAGCATTCTCGCGTAGACGTGTGATAAAGTCCGTCAGTCTTGTTAGTGAGTTACCATTCTATCGTTACTCCCACGACCTCTCATCTGTGATTCCACATGAAAAACTCTTTATTCCTCGGCCTGCTCACGAGACTGCTTTCTCAAGACAATATGCTTTACTCTCTTCTTAACTATTTTGCATTCTATTTGACTCGAGTAATAAATTTTCTCTTTTCTACCTCAACTAATTACTATTTTATGTAATTACATTTAATTATATACTTGTCTCATTTTTCTTTTTATGTTTTATTCTCTCTCTCTCTCTTTCTCTCTTCTTTCTCTTTTTAATCTATTTTTTTCATGACTGCAATAAATTTTTTTTGTTTCTTTCTCTCGCTCTTCTCTCTACGTTCATGTCATGGTTTTAAAAACACCACGGTTTATTGGGTTCGGCAAAATCTCTCGGAGCTAGATCGGAAATGCGAAAAAGCGCGCACGTACAGCGCTCAGTACAAATAAGGCCGCATGCGTACCTACACACAGGCCGCAGCTCCTACATATCAGCATCATACACGAAACTACACATCGACAATGACTTCCTCTCATCCACGGATCCATGAATGATCCGTAGGCTATCAATGGGCTGCACGCTACCCACACGTACTTGGCGGGACCTTCTCTTCTTGCCTCTTTCTCCACTTCCTCCTCTTTTTTCTGCGTACATGCTCACGCTCTCACGCGATCGCTCATATTTGCCACGACATGAGCAACAATGATGACGCATATATACGGAATTAGACAGGATCACACACGTTATTTTGTTTCTAGCTTTCTCTGACTTTTTTCTTTTACGAACGAAAGTGATTTGTCGAGAGATCGCAGGGTCGAGAGATCGTCGGGTTACGATCTTAAAGTTGCACATGCGTGCGTTTCTATATTACGGCCTCGAAGGGAGAGTCTTCATTTACCTGGGAAAGACTTTTTTGGGAACGTGCGAAGATCATTTAGATTACGATCCGTTTGTGAAATAAAGCTCATAGTGTGTAACAGCATGTTTCTTATATATCATTTCATCGTCGGTTTCACGTTCGTGTTAGTATGCATTGTTCCGGGCGAATCCGTAGAGTCCTTTTTATTCTTTCACTTCTCTCTCATTTTGCTTTTTTTTTTTTTTTAGACAAACATACATTATATGGCAGTTAATAACGTCATCCTATTAAGTTTACATTAATCTTACTAAATTTTTATAGTATTTGTGTATTGTAATCCTCTGATATATATGTTTTGTAATATAATTTCTATATTTACTTAATACAATATTTTGAAATTGTATTTTTTGCCAATCTCAAGGTTTGCTATGTTTTAAAGAGAAATTCTAGCGTGTTATAACTGACGTTTCTATAAAGTATTCATGAAAAAGATAATTTATACCGTGCGTGTTAACGCAACGTACTGTTCATCCAGTCACGTTGGTTTCACATTTTAGCTTGAAGCTTCTGAATTCAAACAAGATTTTCTGTAGCCCCGTACGCTGCGAAACAGTCAGAAAAGGCGCGACCGACGATTCCCTGTTTTCGAATTCCCCGTCTTTCATTCTCTTTGCGAGATACTTTCGAGAATGTTTCTCGCGGAAACGAGCAGCGAAGCGAGAATTAAAGCGCTCATACAGTTCATTCTGCAGCAAATATAAGTGGCATGTACGGCACATTTGAGATTTGCTCCCGAGGGAATTTATGGTTTCTCACAGCGACAATCGCGATTTTAATTCACACCTGCGCACTATCGCCCCCTCCTCTCTCTCTCTCTCTCTCTCTGTTTCTCTTCCTCGTGTTCTCTGCGATATTACCTGTGCGCGCGGGCAATAGTAAAACCGGTCAAATCGCATAAAAAGTGTGAACGAGAAATAAAGTCGACAATATTGTCTGGCATTCGTTGGATGCAGTTTTCAAAGAAAATAACGAGCGCTATTGACGTCGAAGTATCAATGAAAATTTGTTGTGTATATCTACGGATTGCTTAAATATTGATGTTGAGTCCCGAAGGCCTCAACGATTACGCAGCGCGTTTAGCGCTTTGTACGTATGCACAATATCGTACGTAATGACGTATGATTTAACGATATACACGATGAGAAACCCACCGATAGAAATCGTATGTTTTAGCATCTCGGGCGGAATAATGAAATAACTCGTCAAAAAAATCAATTAAGTTTATTTAAATAATAAATTACTTATGCTAATGAGACGGTTGTCGCGTAAAAACATTGACGTCAGAACGAAGCATCAAACTATATTTGCACATGAATAAAAATTATCATTTATGTATATATAGGTTTTGCATACTTATATAGTAAGCATATCTTCAAATTATACAAAATTCAAAATACTACAAATTGCGAGTTTTTATATATAATAGGTCATAGAAAAAAATATACTAAACTCTCACAAGAAACCGATGTTTTCATTCAAATATTGTTTCAACCTTCACACCTCCACATCTTATTTTGATCAAATTCTATATTTATATCAAAAGAATATATCGAATCTATATTTATATAACAAATATATATTTGTATCGAGCTTAATTGCTTTCTAATGATAATTTCTTACAAATGGCCTAAGAGCGACGCGAACTATTTATAGCGTTTTGATAGATTTATGTTTGATTATTCAATGACACGTAGAACCATTTATTGCTATAACGTATTAGTGTACTTTCTAAGCATTCGCCGTAATATTTGTAACACGCTTATCCGGCGCGCAATGTTGCAATGAAACATGCGCGCGTTTTTAAGCATCGAACGACAGACTTCTTCTTTCCACAGCTTCGAGTTACGCCGATACAATGTGGTTGTTCGTGCTACAATGCGACTTTATAGGAACTCTGTGGCACGCATATCACTTGTCATTCCATGAGAATGACGTGACATGATAAATGACAACGTGCATCGATATCCGCGAAATGCAACGATGCACCTTGAAAACTTCCGGTATTTCAATGTTAGTGAAAATCTCAAGGCAGTGCTACGCTACTCGCCTAGGTAATCTTTGGCGAGACGTAACTCTTTTTATAGTCTACCGCGACACGGATATTCATGAAGATCAAAGCTCGTAACGCCTCAAGAAGCCTCCTGAAAAAAAACTTTATATTATCGAATGTGCCATGTGCCACGTGAGATAGTGCATTTAGTCACGGAGGTTTTCAATCGAGAACGCTTTCTCGTCGAATATTTTTTCGAATAAATACGCACTGCCAACGATATTAGAACAAAAGGTGTTACTTGTTTGTTCTAAGATGATACGTTAACAGATTCACAAATAACAAATAACATACAACTTCAAAAGTCTTGAACGTTCTATTATAAATGTAGCGATATATACATGCAGAATGTCTAAACAATTTTGACGCAGTCAAAGTTAGATTGGGTAAAGGTAGATTGAGTCAATCTGAACAAAAAAGTCGTTTATTATTTTGTAAAATTCGCATCTTTATTAAGAATGTTATTGTCAGCGCATTCATAAGGCCGCGCGCGCGTCAAATAACGATAGATCTGACTACGAAGATTTGTCACCGGATAAGAAACGTCAAAAACGCGGAAAAAAAAAAAAACCATATGAAGAAGCATGGAGGTGAGAGGAGAGAATGCAGGCTGCGAAGCAAGCGACAGCTGCGCGTCGAAAGCAACAGGGCGTTGATCCTTAATCCAGGTTGAGTGTGTATTTGAAGATTTCATCGCGAGATCCTACGCAAACACCCAGGTCTTGTCGGTACGATCCTACGTCAGAGGAAGAAAGGTGGGCCAACCAACACTGCCGGATGATAAACTGTCATGTTGAGTCGCCGAGACGACGACAGGCAGATGGGGGTGCAGAAACCGTGTCCGTTATTGTCGTGAATGCTCCGGTTGCGACGTCGATGTTGCTGCTGACGGTCTATATAGGCCAGGATTTTCTCGGAAAGCTCATTTGCAACTTTGTGCGAAAAAAGCAAGACACAGATGCAAAAATTCAACGCAAAATTAGCAATGTGAAGCAATATTAAGAATAGCAGGAAAACAATTAATTTTTATTCTGCAATGTAGGCGCATAAAAATCGACCTGTTTGCTCGATATTGTTCTTTATTTTTACAAGAATAATGTACGAGCAATGTTTCTTTAAAAAATAAAAATAAACATTGTGGAAATATCTATATACTTTGGTTTGTATAGTGTTTGAAGTATATCAAAATAATGATGTATTATAGTTAGTTACACGCAGCCTTTAATTTTCTTTTCTTTCACTTTCTTTACAATCCGATTATTTATTTAAATCATATTATTATTTTGAGAAATAGATTGCAATTATAGAATCGGATGTCTGTTTGTAATATACTCGCAGAATATCTAAAGCATTGCTTTGACGGCGGTTTAGGTAAACAAAGCAATGAGAAGCAACGATGTTACTTCATCTACTTAGCTTGCGCATATAAAGTGATGATTTAGATGGGGTACGTGTAGATCCGCCGTTACACGTTCACCAGTAACGCAAAGTTACCGTAGCAATTTGTATTCATTCATCGGACAAGGTTTCAACTGCGTCGTCGGTTTTGCGGATGTCGATCGTGCGCGCACGATGAAGCGCGCGTTCACCGCAACAAAAAGAGCGCGTTATCGCATACGCAAATTGCGGTGGATGCACCAGAACCAATGTGCGTTAAATATGGAAAGAGCATCCAGAATTTTCCATCGGTTTTCCTACAAAAACAAAAAAATAAATAAATAAAATAAAATAAATGCCACCGTGATCGCCTCCGCGTCGTCCGCTCGCCTGTCCAGTAGGCGACCGCGCAGAAAGAGAGAAACAGATCGTCGCGACAATACCACCGGAAATTGACGTTTCCATTGCATAATGGCGGACTTCCGCTTCCCCTTTAGGAATGACTCCGTCCGGCTTGTCACTTTTGTAATGGCCTTTAAAAACTTGAATGGCGAGCTCTGGCTTGCTCGTCGTTCGAGCTAGGTGGATCCCACATACTCTTCGTCTATCGCATTCATTCGTGAAAGAGTGAAAAAGACGGAAAAAAAGATATCGAGAAAGATGGAAAGAGATCGAGATGTTCGTAACGGAATTGATCGATCTCGATAAAAATAAGACAAATAAAGATCAAGCACCGATGTAGACGTAAAATGTTAAATTACGCAAATGTATCAAGAAAAAAAAGTTTTGCTATTATATGGCCAGCAAAAGCCATTTGTTATGTCTAAACTAAAGTTTTGTTTCGTCAACAAAGCATTTCGTTAGCACAACAAACGTTTTGCCAATAAAACGTCTTGCCAACAAAAATCTCAGTAGAACTGAATATTTTTCTTGTTGGCTTTCTTTATAGAGTAATTAATTTCTTGTTATTCTAGCAAATCGTTTTTTTCCGTGTAATTACTTTAGATACTAGACTGCGTAGCCAGACATGTGCATTACATAAATGTATTTCCTTACGAGTAAGTCGAAAACTCACGTTTAAGAAAATATTATAACATATTATAAGAAATAAAATATTTTTTGTCTTGATTCTCTTTGAAAAGGTAAAACTTCGAAAAAAAAACATCTTTGTCCTGATACTTCGAACATCAACAGTCCAAAGCGTGAACACATTCGGTAGAAAAACAATAGATTCTCGACGAAGGCTAAAGAGTAAGTAATGTCTCAGTACTCGGTGAAATTCGCGTGGCCGACGCTTCCACACAGCGTTTCACGAGTATCCACACACTCGTGAAACGCCGTTCGAGCGAACCGTCCACCGAACCGAGACGGTTTGGCGTCACTTCCGCGTGGGTGAGATCAGTTCTAGTCGCGCGTATGTAAGTTACTTTTGCTTTTCGGCAGAAATTCGCTTGTGTATACATGTGCGTCTTGAGATCAAGGATTTCTTTGCCTCGGGAGTCGCTATGACCGCGCTGTCATTTCCGCGAGACGCAGAGTGTTACCGGTCTATTCAGAACCGACGTGCCACCTAAAGTGACACACAAAGGCGACTGCGATCACGCTTGACTACCGGTCAGATCGTAATAAGGAAGTATCTTCGAACAATGCGATAAACTTTTTGTCATTATGAGCTGGCGGTTCTCAATCGCGTGTTGTACACCGTACTCGAGAGGAGCAATGAGACTGGTTTTCCATTTAAAAAAACATAACACACACGCGATTATCTCAGTAATATAGCATGTTACTTTCTGGGACATATTGTTTACACGTGTAATTACGTAAATGTGAAAGAATGCATTACTGTGTATCCTCAGTAATTTAAGTTCTTTTGCTAATGTGAAATTAAAGCGTCGTAATAATACAGAAAGCTTTGGCAGGCTTCAGAGAGCACGCGATGGAAATACGAGAAACGATTGTCGAAAATAACTAGTTCTGGTTAAACGAATAAAAGAGAGAGAGAGAGAGAGAGAGAGAGAGAGAAGAAAGAGAATAGATCTGAACGTTTACTCTCTCGGAACTCTGATAAAACTCGATTCAAAAAAAAAAAAAATAAATAAATAAGAGTTCATTAATACAAGCGAGCATTGTAAATAAGTTTCTGCGAATTCCTTGAAAAAACAAGCATGCAATTGTGTATCGCACATGAAAAATGCGCGTGTGTGCGTAAGTCTCATTATCAGTTTGATAATTAAGAATCGACGCAGAATACAGCAATGCGAGAAAGAAATGACATATAGGCGGTTCTTTTTTTCTTGCAGTTCTCGTTTGGCGGCACTCACTTCTACTAAATGTAAGCTTTTCATATTAAAACGCGAAAACCGATATATCGGTTTAGTCAAAATTTATAATAGAGATCATTACTCTGTCGTGAAAGGCTTTTCTAAATTCATGCACAAGAAACACAAATCACGCCATTTTTAATCTAGCAATATAAGTGATGAGATGTTTATTGATACAAGCATCTCTGAACTCTGATTCATTATATATTCGTTATTTATTTTATCAAAAATTTTTCTTAATACTCTAATAAATTTTTATGTATTTATAAACCAATACCAACCGATCTAATCAACGCATTTTAGTATAAAAGTCTAATATTATCAACCTTTCGAAAATATTTAGTGCAACAAAATATAAAACCGAGTTTTGTAAATATTTTGTAAATATTTTATAAGCATTATTGTGTAAAGTAAATATTTATAATAAAATATTCATGTGTGTGTACATTATCTTGCTTTTCTGCATTTATAAATCAACCTCAGAAAAGTAAAATTTATTCTGAAAAATCGATTAATATTCGATTAATCTTAACCTCTCTTTAAATCTAAGGTTTAAATCTGTTCGTGCGATTAAAAACTCCGAATTGCATTCAAAGCTGCACCGTATATATTTATTTATTTGCTAGTAAATTGTTTTATTTGCTTAGAGAACTTCGCGAATACAAATTGCAACATATTTTTGCATACTCGCTTTTTCTTTGGACCAATCGAACAGTCATAATTACTTAACAGATAAGGAGTCGTTTCGAGATAACTGATTGTGAATAGAGCTTGGAACGCAACGCTGTGTATGGTGCATTTCTGTCCATATTCCCTCTCGTCGCCTTTTCTTTTCCTCCGCTTCTCATCGTCTTTCTTTCTTGATTTGGACACAACCGACAGCCCAATCTTTTTACCTTTGAAGAAAACGAAAGAACGAATAGAAGAAACAAAGCTCCGATTTGAAGACACTTTTGTTCATCTCTTTTAATTTCTGAAACAAGGTGCTTCGCATCGGACCTCACGAGACCCGAACAATGTTTCAATTAGAGACTCGAAGAAGAGAAAAGAAAGATCGAGAACGAGACTCGTTCGGCGAACAGACGCTTAAACAGGAGTTTAAACTTTTAATCGTTGACGTTAGACACTGTTAGCCCTGTTTGGTTTGGATCAAACGGTTTTGACAAATTAAGAGAGCTTGACCTTTCTCTCAAAAATGACTTCTAAGTCCCACGTCTTTAAAATCATCTTAACTTCTATTTTGAATATGTAAAAGAATATGTCAAAAACATTTGATTTATATAATATATCGAGTCAATGAAGAAATCGATAGATAGATAAAGAACGATCATAAAAAACCCAATTGCCTTGCAATTCGATCCCGGAATTAATCGCCAGTGTTACCTTCGATTTTATTGATGCTCCGCGATTCGTATTCAAAACTGACATGGTTACTCTTCGGATAATCTTATCCACCTCGCGCATGAAAACGCGAATATGCGTGTGACGCCACCTTATTTCCGGCTGCCAAGTTTTTTCGCACACAAATTCGATCGTGTAAACGGATTCTTGACTGCGGAAGGTTTACGTTGCTCCACTTCATCCGGAGCTGTTTGCACATTTATCAATGTCAAGAGGTACACAAAGGTACACAAAGGTGTCGAGTAGCCGATACGAGGAACTACGTCACCGCGTAGAGGATCAAAGCTCGTTACGATGGGAACCGAATAACGACCCTGAGGGGGACGAGAGAATACAAGCAGGGGTTACAGAGAGATTGCACTTTGGTTGGAAACCGCCGTTCTTGAGCAATTCTCTGGCAAACCTGCACGTGCTTCAATATAACGTAATGATATACATATACAATATTTAAGAAATGAGACAAGATGTTTGCATGTCTCTTAATAGTAAATTGCGTGATAAAATCTTCGTTTTATAAAAAGTAGAATATAAATAAACAGAAATAAACAGAATGCAATTTTTTTTTAATTGCTTATCTTATATAGAAATTGATTCTTAATATAATTTTAACAAAAAAAATATATATTTATACATACTTCTTTTTTATTTAATTTTATCTTTTACACATATATACACACGCATTTTGTGCGTGTGTATGTGTGTAAAAGATAAAGGCATGATAGTACGTAGTCATACTTTGAACAAATCATTAAAACACGAATGTTTATGGCTCGTATCAGCTCTTTTTTCATTTATAATATTTTTTTAATATGAGTATAATAAATACATCTAGTGGAAGACTTTCACGACAGATACTTATCATTTATTGCACAAAAAAACTTATCAAGCGCAAGAAAATTTTTTTATTAGCCCGCATATTACATAAAATCCCACAAGACAATTGTTACGCTCATGCAAGCCCTATTTCAAACGATGATTTTATTGCGGATGTTTCTTCAAGGATACGAGTCATTGTTATATTTTGCGAAATCTATGTATAGATTTATGTATTATTATTTATGCTACGTTTAAAAGTCAGGGCTGTGCGCGAAAACAGAATAGACAATAACGTTTTATTCTTAGAATTACTCTCTCTGTGTGTGTGTTCGCGTGCGTACGTGCGTGCGTGCAAAACAGTTCTGTCAATGCAATATGTCCAGAATTTACTGTATGCATTACAAATTTAGATCACATATAACATATAAATTAAATATCACGTTGCACATGTGTAGCTCGAAAGTAAAGAGTATAAACAAAAAAAGAGTAATTTTGTACGAGAAATTAAAGCAAAATTGTCATTATTTCAATTTAGAATCAATTTTTTATCAATCTATAGAAAACTAAAAAAAAAACAATTACTTATTTTTGTGTATTAAAAAATAAATAGATATGTTTGCTTTTTTAAGATATACAACAAAACAGAAGAACTTTGCTTTTTTAAAAAAATACTTTAAATAGGTATGGATATATTTTGTACAAAAATATTTTAGATATTATTTAACTAAAACAAATTACAAAGTCTGGAGAAAGACGTAGAGCATGTCGACTAAAAACTGAGATGATCGTGAACCATCTAACGAGAAATCGAAAGTGCAACGTAAGAATCGTGTAGAAATCGCAGACAGTCTCGATCCCCTCAAAGCGGTTCGATATCTAATGTGAGGACGAGACACTTTAATCTATCTCCTTATTTCTTTTTTCTTTATCTTACTTTTCCTCTTCCTCCGTACTTTCTTTCTAAGACGGAAACCAAAAGACGTACACGCATTAGTGCAAGCTTGGACAAAATT
Organism: Pseudomyrmex cubaensis; assembly: GCA_014825685.1. Lineage (NCBI taxonomy): Eukaryota > Metazoa > Arthropoda > Insecta > Hymenoptera > Formicidae > Pseudomyrmex > Pseudomyrmex cubaensis. The sequence goes on along the minus strand of QVOA01004978.1, from coordinate 18,967 downwards.
ATACATTCTCTCTCTCTCTCTCTCTCTCTCTCTCTCTCTCTCTCCTCCCCTCTCTCTCTTCTTGCGCTTGAGGGAAATTTTTTCCCAGAACGCATTACAAATAAAGCTCCAATCAATCAATCAATCAATCAATCCTTCTATTTGACAAATTTACTTTTTTCTAAAATACATACTATTTGTCACATAAATATTACATGTAATAAACAAGTAAGTTAAGTTTAAAATTGAATTAAAAATAAAATTTAACACGTTCCGTGCCAAGTCGTTTTTGCTTGACTTTTCATTCAGGCCAATGATGGTTTGCCTAAAGACTGATAATTTTTCACAAAATCTTTCATCACATCGATAATTAAGTAGTTTGTACATATATAGTAGTTATCATATCGTGTACCATCGGTAGCACCTTTTCAGGCGCGGCCTGAATGGAAAGTTTGTGTGTCATGTGTACCATCGGTGATACACATGGCACACAGTGTTAACAATTTTTTTAGATTTTAAAATGTTAATAAAATGCAGTTGCGAAAAAATTGAATATTCATAGAGCTCTCCAACATAAATATATGATATACATACAAGAGAAAATTTTTAAAACTTCAATTTGGGAATATCACCAAAAAGAGATCGAAAAAGTCTTAAAAAGTTGAAACATTTGTTCACCTTATCGTTTTCCGGTTGCATCGCGAATAACGTGTGCGCTTGCATCTCACACATTACGTGTGCATTGTGCAGTCGCGGATGCTATCTTAACACGTACATCTATACTTTCTAATCCGTTGCCTTCCTGAGCGCACTCAAAATTAAAGAAAAAAATTACTTCATTATATAAGTCGTTAAAGCTTCCAACATTAAAATACGTATGAATTAGTTGGTGACTGTGTCTCATAAACACACACGCGTGCATATGCTCAGGAAGTAACGCACGCGCGCGTGTCTGTACCACCTTAGCGTTCATCTGCATGCAAAGCGTAGCCGTGGTGCAAAAGACGAAGTAAGGAAAAACGCGAAGAAGGAGAAGAGATGCAGTAAAAAAGCAAATGGAAAGTATGCACTTGCACCGAAAGTTACGAATTTGTTGTACATCGTGCGCGTATCCACACGCCAAACAGAACGTTGCCTGCGAGGAGTATGTAACGGTAATTTTTCAGGAACGCAACATTACGGCTCCCGTGCTGCTCCTATTCATGGCTACATCGTTTCGCTAGCTGATGACCATTTGTATGCATGCTACATAGCCGAGAAAGTCCAAACAATTTCAACGTGACGGTGGTAAGTGGAAAGTTCCTTGATCGACTGCTACGCTAACATCGTCGTCATCAGATCGTGACGCAAAAAAATATTTTTACAGAGCGATTTGCCAATGTATACAAGCAGTATATATAGGTAACCATGTAATTTACGTCACATCTTGTCACATGATATATATGTATATATATCTATGGTATTTAAAACTAAATTATAAGCCGCAATACTATTCGAAATCGTAACATATTTCTGTAATATCTTTGTGAACTTTAAATGACACACAATGTAAATGCAACAATTTTTTTAAATATATTTTTAAAACGGTAGTATTATATTTTTTTTGTAGTGATATCTTATTTTACAAATACAACATATATATATATATAAATTATGCCTAGAGTAAAAGTAAAACTATATGCTTGTCCAAAATCATTTTAATTAAACAAATGCAATTGCTAAGGATGGTTTTAATAGTTCATCAAAAATTCTGATTCAAAATAATCGTATTTGTTGGTTTCATAAATGCAATACGGATAACAATGTTTTATTATTTTATTCCGTTTCTTATCGAGTAAATCATTGTCGTCGTCATCGTTGTTCTTCTTTCCGTCTCGTTTCGTCTTCTTCGCCGCCGATTGCAACGGTGCATCAAGCCAGCGAAATTACACACTGAAGATTTCAACGATTCGACTCTCCGCTTCAATTTCTTCTTGAATTAAATTTGTTTTGGCACGGACAACAGAGAGTTGCGCGCACGAAGAGAACTACAATGCCCTATTACCTTATCGTTGCTGCAAGTGCATCGTTGCGAGTGTATATACTGAGGCGTTTTTCGATCGCAGTTTCAATTATCGTTCCTGTTTCTTGTTTTTACAAACGATGACAGCAACTTGTTTCGATTCGCCCAACACATTGGTAGATACGTATGTACGAATGCGCAAGTTTTATTGCGTGGCGCATCCCGAGTGTTAATGAAATACAAACAGACGCGAGAAACAATTGTATCTCGATCTACCGTTACTCGAACTCATCAACATAAGTGACGCAATGTAAAAAATTTCTGCAATCACACTAAATAAAATTTTCAGGTATGAAATTCTTGAAAACAACTTTTATCGATAAAAATATTTTAATGGAATCACTCGCGATATTTTAAGTATTAATATTTAGTTTAGTTTTAAGCAAAATATTAATTAAACTTCTGATAAATATTTGTTTAGAATAATAAAATTGCCTCAAAATCAAAGTAGTATAGAATATATCGAAAAAATCTTTTCTTCTCTTGGCAATAAATGGAAGTAATTGGAAGCATGACGTAAAAATGTAACGAAAATATATCGTGCAATAATAATGTTCTTACTTGCTGCGCATTAATCTGCGCAACGTTAAGTCAGACTTCTTATGCAAGTTGCTGTGATAGCAGACTTACACCTTGACCCGCTTCCTCGAGGCAAACTTAAAACTAGATACTTGGTATACATATGCGTCACTTTCATGAGAGGCACGATTTCGCAACAGTGATATTTCCGTTCGGTCAAACAAATACCAATTAAATGTTTTGCTCGCAAGAGACATGCAATGAGTATCGCAAAACCACTGGCAGTTGCAATGCCATTCCGATTAAATTTATAACACAGCTTAGTCTTCCAGATACTCTTGTAAATTCCGTAGATTACCTATCTACGTGTCGCTGTTTAATTGTGAGATATAAATATGCGTGTAAACACGGCGAAGACAATTTGCTCGAAATTTCAGAATGCTAACGTTAAGTTATTGTCAATTAATATTATTACGTTATAAACATTTATTGCGAAGAATAAAAAAACACGTAATATTTTTATGGCACAGTTTAATTACGCTAAAAATTACTAATATAATTAATTATGAATATAGCTATATACTTATTGTGTGGTATTACTTTGAGATAAAATAAACCAAACGCAAGGTAGAACGGGGCTAGCTGAGCCGAGGGACAAGTTGCAACTTCCAAATATATCAATAACGAAATGTGTATGGACATGTTGATGCTTGCGTAAGAAAGCGCGAAAAGAGATTACTGCGATGCCGTCTGTGTCCGGCGGCTGTGCCGTCTGTGCAACGGGCCTGACACGAGCGTTTCTTTGGTTTTCTGCATCAATATAATTATGTGAGGATTTATAATAGTTTGAAGACTTATAATATTTTGAATAAAAAATGACCCAACTAGTAGTCCCGCTTTATCTTAAAGAAGAAATATAAAAATACTACAAGAGTCATATATGATACTATCAGATTGCTCTTGAAACCCTGACGAAATGAGCTGAAATATTCATGAAATGTCGGTATAAAAATGACACTAACGAAGTTTAAACATCCCAAAAAAAACCTTTTTATGTGATAATACTACACACCACGAAAGCACCAAATATCAGAACGGTTATTATATATTACTTTTCTTCTTGCCTTTTGTCGACACGTTATTCCGAGAAAAAGAAATAGCTGTCACGTACAATGCTGTTCGATCGATCTCGTTCAACAGACAAACACTTTTCTCGGCTCTAAATAATTAATAACCACGTGTGATTACGATATTTTTCGCGCTTCTGTACGCGATCTCGCTTCGAGAGAAAGCATAGGACTCAAGTATATATCTTCTCCGGTGAAATAGAAACAAGGCCGTAGGTGTCTGATTTCCACGTCGTCGGCGACACAATCTCATTAATCTCCCATCTCACCATTTGCATGCCGTCTATCCTGCCGTAGCTTCCCAACAACGAATGCATAACGCAGTTCCAGGTCTGTTGTCTTCGTTGTCGTCGTCGTCGTCCACACATGATCCTCTGCTTCTCACCGCAAAACAAAAGGTGCGATCTCCGCGCGCGACAAAATTTCGCGTTTTGTTTCGTCTCGTCTCGTCTCATCTCTCTCTCTCTCTCTCATCCGCCTTGACTCTTCTTGTTATGTCGCGCGTGTCGTCTCGGCTCGTGCCGACGACGCGATAGAAATAGTTACCGACAATGTCCGTAAAACGATTTGAGTGCTATTCTTATTGTCTTCTTCTTCTCCTCCACAATCCGATGTTTCTGCTGTTGCAATTGCATCTTTGCCGTCTGCACCGCCGCGCGCCGCGATGACGGTATTCAGACGGCTCGTCCAACACGGATCGTTTTATTCGCGGCTCGAATATCACGAGTTCTCTCTTCTTCTTTTGTCGTCCTCTTTTGTCTCTCGCCCATAGGCATGTCGTACCGTTATGCGCGATTCTACGCATTATTTCTCTGACCGTTGGTTTTATTCTCATATCTTGTAATGCAAAAATTTTCAGTAATTTTTTTCTATAATAGATAATAGATAATAGATAAATCTCACAAATTTTGAAAGAGAGTTAAGAAATTTAATTTTATTTCAGAGAGAAAAATATACATATATTCATAAATAAAGCATTTTTTCAAGAAGTACGATGTATATAATATATATGTACATGTATAAAATAGTAATATATGTATATGTATAAAATAACAATGCGCGCACACACACACACACACACACACACACACACACACGCGCGCGCGCGCGCGCGCGCGCGCGCACACACACAAATTATTCTAAATTTTCAGGCTTATTTCTTTGCTGTTTATGTACTTGCAAGAGATACACCCAGTTATAGGAGCAATAGAGAATAATTACTTTTTGCTGATCGGAAAATTATTTGTTTGTCATACTCACGAGCATACGATGCTCGTGAGTAAAGGCGACTATACTTTTGGCGCGACGCGGTTAGCGGTCGTTATTACTTCCGCAGTAACGACCACTAACGACAACATCGTGGCGCCAAGCGTTGACGTTATTCTGCAATACGGAATAACGTCTTCTGGAATAATTTCGATAGCGGCAGCGATGCCTTGTTACTCACATCGAAAAAGATCGTAATCCGAGCTGATGTAATACGATGCGAGCGAAAAACACGTACCACTCGGAAATAATCGTTCGATGATTTTGCCAATTGCATAAATGTATCAAAGGTCCGCGTTAATCATTAATTGCGCCGGGATTTATGTTCGTCGAAAAGCAGCATAATAACGAGCAAAATGCGCGTGCAATTTCGCTGCCGCGCATTTTATTACGAATAAACAGTACGCATAACATTCATGCTCGAATCTTTACAAGAGGCCACGGTATTTCTTTGTCATTCGACGCTTTGTGGTACTGTTTTCACGGATGGTTCTTCCAAATTTGCATTTATCGCGTGTTATAAAAGTCACACAATGTGTTAATACTTACGCATTTCTCTCTCTCTCTCTCTCTCTCTCTCTCTCTCTCTCTCTCTCTCTCTCTTTCTCTCTCTCTCCATAAAAAATAAATTATCGAGAAGTAAATCGAGACAAACATTATCACGATTTGCATACATATGCAGTTTGAAAATTGTAGAGCCAAAATTTTCTGGTCACGACAACGATAATGACTTCGACTTTACTTGTTAATTACGGTCACGTGGTTTTGTTCCCTGCATTTCTTATGCAAATGCGCGCGTTAGATTCGGTCGAGTGAACTCGCGCGATTAGCGCGTCTCTAATGAGATCGTGAACCGATACAACCGATCATTAAACGCCAATAAGACCGTTCGCTGAACTTAGCATTTTATTGCTGTACAATATTACCACTATCTACAAAACTTTTGAGAGAATAGAAGCTCTCAACTTTCTTTCAAAAATTTTATCTAATATCCAATTTATCGGTGCAATTAAACATTACGAAAATTATACGGAAAAAATTTAATTAAAAGATCAAAAAATAAAAGAAATATTAAGAAAAATTAATTAAAATTTATGGAATATTCTATAATACAAAATAATTTGGAATGTTCCCATTTAATATGCCGAGATTGTTTTATGTTACCACTAAATAAACTTATTTTTAGTATAATCAGAAGCAAGTAATGTTAATGCCAGGACGTACTAGGCAGTTAAGCACCGTCGATGTATCGAGTTCGCGAGGCGAGCTAATGAATTGAGTGTTTGAGTGGCGTCTTAATGATGAAATCACAAGAAACATCTTCTAAAAGATAAGAGAGAGCCTTCTCTCTCGATCCTTAACTATCTCGACTTTTGTAAGTAATTTGTTTCGTTACTCTAGTTTTCCTTTGCACTAAGTGAGTACATGATCGTAAATCTGGCTTATAATACAATCAATTGTGACAAGTAAAGTTAGAATTTTCTAGCAAATAACTTAATCACAAAAAAAATTCATTGATGAATCTAACACACGATTTTATTAAATGATATTTATTATTCGTTTTTTATTTGTGTTCAAATTTCTGAACAAAGAAATTAACTCTTACGAGAGAAAAAATCTCGATTCACGATTACGACATATTGTATATTCTATTACATTTTCCTCTATAAATATAATATCTATTTTTTACATGTAATAAATGCACAATGTGTAATAGTATTTGTAACAATTACGTTTTCTTTCACTCTCATCTGTTTTGTAATGTTTTGTGTGTATGTATGTGTATTTGAAAGCCCAGACTCTCTCTGATTATAATTATTCCCGTTTCAGTGAGGAGCACCGACGTATCTATATAATCTCGGCGCACATATCTAGATCATTTCTTGGTATGGAAAGGAGCCTCTCGATAGTCGAATAAATTTGCACTTAATAGACTCGAGACGATCGCCGAGCGATTTATCTTGCGTCACGATCTCGAGTTGATTGTCTGCGAGATCCTTGCGTTCGAAAGTTCATCGATCGTGATATTCACGAGCGGCGCGGCGGCGGGCGATACAACATGTTGTCGGCGACCGCGTTTTAGTTGAAATTAACGAGGCGTGCTATGGGACGTCTTTCTGATCTTTGATATTCCGGTTTGTAATGTTGCTTCGCATTCCTCAGTTGCGATAGACTAGCAGAACGCTTTCGTGTGCCGTTGTGCGAAAGTTACTACGGTCATAAGGAAATCGACATTTCGATATCAATATAAGTGGCGGCGCGAGATTATCCTGTGGGAACGGCACATCTATTGCGTTGCATAAAAAAGACATAGACAACAGAATTATTTTTGATTTTTGATATGTTAAAGTTATGCGCGCACGTTTGCATATGAATAGACGAGTTGTTCATTAAAAACGATGTTTATATATACATATATATTGCAAAAAATATGCTTAAACTGGAATTCTCCGTTAACTAACTAAGCAGAGCACATCAATTTAGCTATTGAGGCAAGTGGTAATAGCTCTATTATCAAAATATAAACAACGACTCCTAAATATAACAGAGATAAATAAATTTTAAGATATGCCGGTACAAAACGCGTACTCCAATGCACATTTCCACTCAATAAATGTTATCTAATTTTTTTTAAATAAGATTATTATAATGTTAAAAGTCCATATTTATTTTAAAGATGAGAAGAGAAATCCTCGTGAAAAAGTCGTAATAGATGAGAGAAGACCAATGTGAGGAAATACAATTTGTTCGTGTATAGAATGTAGATTTATTTTTAAGATGAATAACCAAACGTTTCGATCCTAGTTTCGGATCTTCTTCAGTAGTGACATGTATAAATAAAGCTGTACATTAGTGAATGTAGATAATGTCAGAATGTAATATAAGTCCTAAATGATGTTTGTCAAAAAGGAGTTAGAAGTTGAAAAGTATGAAAACGGAAAACATTATCCATAAAGTTAAAGATAACACTGGTCATTCATTTTAAAAATAAATCTACATTTTATACACGAACAACTTGTATTTCCTCGCATTGGCCTTTTCTCATCTATTACACATTTATTTTATTTTATTTCACTACAACAGGTGTTGTTTGATAATTTTCACCGAATACGATATTTTGCAAACATTTAATTTGAAAAACCTTAACGAAGTGCAGATGTAATCACACAAAACTATATATTTATTCATGTTTTTGCGTGAAACGCAGCCGTTAGAAATGCTCGCAAAAATACGTACGACCATAAACCAATTCATGTCGACGGTGCGACAGATCAATCTGTCGCCGTTGGTGTGCAAGAGGAATGCATTCGCGCTAAAAGCTTGAAAAGCCCGCTTACGCCAATGGGACACATATCTACGCTACGCTATAAATAGCCGTGTTTTGCCAAGAGTTTTGTGCACGTAATGCGTGCAGGCACGCGTGTCGCGATTGAGCACGGCACATGTACGTGAAAGCGTAGCGTAAATACATTGCGCGGATGCACATTTAGAAGAGCGTTGGCACGATGACGTAAGCGTCGTAAGCGATTGATGTCGTGCAATTGGAATTTGTCGATAGGCTCCAGTCAAAGACAAGGCGGTGACAGAAGCGAGTTTGCTTCGTCAAACTAGGTCGTGGAAATGCTTGTCGTATCCGATTATGATCATTCAGATAAATAACGTTCTTGCTAGAGAAAAGTATTGCGCAATATGTTGCGTTTACAAACGGAGAAGATTAACCCTTTAGTGATAGACTGGATCTCCTAAATCCACTCAAAAATTTCGAACTGGTGTTTCTAGTGTCTTTAGAAATTAATCTTTTCAACCGCTTATATCTTCGAAAATATTAGAAATTTTTTCAATTTTTTGTGATCGACGCAGAACCAAATTTTCGATTACAAAAATATTTTAAAAATTTTGATTTTTCGAGGAGATATTCGATTTTAAAGTTGCGTGGGTCTCACAGCCTGTCCAATTAGTAGGCGATTTTTTTGGAGTCTGTCCACGAAGAGTTAGGTATCATAGACACGTATATACACCCATACAAAAATATCATATAATTATTTGATATTTGATGCTTTCGCGGTTTCATAAGAATTCTTGAAGATCGACCAAAGTAAACTAAAACGTCGATATAAAAATGATATCGACTCTAACGCGATTTAAAACTCCAATTTAAAATCCCAAAACCATCTTCTCAAGTATATTTTATCAATATGACTGCGTTACAATTCAGTTCGAAATAATTACTTATATATATATATATACTTTTATATATATATATATATATATACATGCGTGTGTGTGTGTGTGTATCGGAACAAGCGCGCACAATGGAATATGTGCGTGAAAGCGTGTTTCGACATTTAGAGGCCGCGCGTTTGAAAAATTTAGAGCGTACGTAAAATCGGACGTAGAGTCAAGCGCAGCCGCAATACGATTAATTTTGACAGGTAATAGTAACCTAAACATCCCGCTTCGCGATGAATTTTTGATTGATTTGCCGACGAGTTGAATTAATTGTTGGTGAGTGTCGCCATAGAAGCACAGTCGATTGATTTTCCAACGCGCACGGCGAGTAAATATTTTAAAAAGTGAGTTGTACTCTCTTTCGATCGCAATTTGTGGTATGCATTCACATACGCGCGCGCATGTATCCGTCCGTGCACATACATCTGCTAGTTTTTACATCCGCGCGCGCGTATATAAGCTGCGTACTCGTGTTTCGTCCACGTGGAAGGTGGTAGATCGATTGTCCTTGCCTCTCAAGGCTGCTGTAACCGGGGGTGTGAGTTGGAATAGAATTTATAGCATACGCTGCTGGCATATTAATAGAACCGACAACAACACGACGGCACGTCTAGCGGCGGAGCTGCTACCAATCCAATTTATACGTCGCGACGTGCCAATGCGCGAATTACGAAAATAAGAGTAATCGCATGACAATAATACCTTTTATCGTCCGATTATCGAGGAGATTTATTATTTAATGTTATCTTAATAAATAAATAAAGGATTATATACATACTTAATCCTTTAATATATCTTAAAAAAATTTATATATATTTTTTTTGTTTTTAATAATAAAAAGACAATATTTCATTCTTGTTTATATACATTATTTTATTTTTGATATTGTTTAAAAAATATATAACTCTCATTCTAATAATATATTATTAATTTTTATTTTCTACTCAGAAGTTTTTATCCTATATGCGCATGTTCAACATACGCAAGAAATTTATTTGCTGGGAAATCTAACAACACGCACACGTGGTAACGGAGCTGTCGTGCACAACTTGCTCAGTGTCCGACGTTATGCCGATTGCAGACTCAGGGTAATCGTCAATTTGTAATTAAAATCTTAATCATATGCCAGTTCATACGCATGCAGGACGCGGTAGGTATAGCAACAGTGGTACGTCTTTGTGATCATCGACTAGAAAACATAACTGATGACGTCACGCGAGGCGCACACCAGAGCCACATTATAACAGTGCAGATTCCCATGGGAAGCTCAATACGGTGTACTTCTACGAGTTATGTAATTATTTATATTCACATCATGGCCAAAGTTGTCGATTACATCGCGTATGCTAAGCTTCTTTCGGAAGTTATGTTTCTGAGAGAATTAGCATTAATAAATAAATATCACTCATCGTTGAGTAGAAAAAAAAAAAATAAGAAAAATATTGGAACGAGCGGCGCTAAGTATACTGTACCAGAAGTTGTTCTTTACAGTATGAACTTGCGAGAGAGATGGAACGAGGGTTAGGTTAGTTGAAGCGTTCTCGCGTGAAGTGATAAACTGAATAAGTAGTTAAGGGAAAGGGAAGGAAGATTACTCTATATACTAACATGGAGTTATACTGTGCCAAGACTTTTCGTACAGTAGCAAAATATGCACGTGTTACACATAACAACAGGGAGCTACGTGTACTATCACGTGTATGTGTATATGTCTTGATCTCTTTCGTCACCGCATAGTTTTGGTGACACAAAATAAAGAGAGAGTATGAGAGGACATTACTATGTAGAACTATAAATCGCTCAACGTGCGCTCGTAAATGTTTCAAAATTCATATCGTACACGTTGGCGGAACTGGACAATAGATTTCGCATAAATTCGCTTTCGAAATTACGAGCTAATTTGAGCGCGCGTTTGACGGTAAAAGTCACGCATCGAAAAAGTCACGTAAAATTGAGAATTAAATATCGTCCTTTCGTCTCTTAGCTTGATATCGCTCATCTGATTAAAGAAATTAAATGCTAACGATATATGATTTTGTAAATTTTACAAGAGAAAAAGTTAATGTGGTTATTTCAATATATACGATAGTCACAAACTACGTGAACACATCTCTTGCGTCGCTCGGTAACGCCAAATCGTGCGTGTAGTCAATAATTTAGTAGCGCAAACCACTAAATGCAATTAGCGGTAGCAGATCTAATGGGAAATCGCATTTAATAGTTGTGAGGAAATAAAGAAAACCTTTCTCTTCCCGGTGTAGAATCATTTTCGTGCATTATGGCGTGCCATGACGCATTATGATGCATTATTATGCATCATGACGCATTAGGATGCGCTATTGCGCGTCGATAGCGTGCTTTGTACGGTGCGACGTGCGATGTCGACCGATAATGCCATACGTCTTTCATAAATTATATACGGAATGCTGAAAATATATCCGCGTGGCGTATCTATATCGTGTCTAAAGCAGAGAGACAAGATTCATTCTAATCTAATAATTAATTCTAAAATCTGTTTCACTAATTCTGAAAATAATGAGGAAATCTATTGATCGGTAAAACTAATGTCGCTTTGAAAAAAAATCTGAATCTTCTAATCACCAATAACAGTTGTAACAAACACGTACATTCCCGAACCTTTTATTCGTTAATGCCATAGCGATTTAATAACTAATCGGCAACATCTCTATTTCTAAAAAGCGCTACGTAACAATCCAGTTGCAATAATTTTGCGAGTGATTATCGTGTGTAAAAGCGGCAGATTAATATTAAAATATCTCATGACAATTAATTAGGCAAAAAAATCGCCTCTGAATGCTGCGACGTCGACGAATATGAAATAATCATCTAAAACGCACTTTAGTGCATCAAGGCCATAAATAATTACACAAATTACACTTGATAGTCTTGGAAGTTAAACACAAGGTGACAAGATCTAGACATACATTATAAGAATATAATGTACATTGTATAATTTCAAAAATATCACGATCAATAACATCGAAGATATAAGAGCGTATTGATTTCTTGCGATAAGATTGTCACAAAGAGAAACAGAGAAAGAAAAAAAAAAGGATAAAGAAGAGAAAGAAAAAAGAAGAGAAAAAAAAGCAATTTTTTTTATTGTGTGACGTAATGTATCGTAGCGCGACGCTTACCCATACATAAGAATATACAGAATAAAGAGTTTAAGATCGAGTATACAAGATGACTCGGAAAAAAGGGAAGTTAGAACGCCTTCCTTCCGGAAATAACATGTGAAGCCTAATGTTAGTGCAGACTTGCGTGCCGCATGTTATGACTGCATCAACTTGTACATTATTGCTACTATGTTACACGGTGTTGCAACGGAAAATCTCCCTAGACTTGCTGCTGATTCGTTAAAAAATTATTTTTTTCAATCATACTGACTTTTGTATTCTCCTGTATTCACAATATAAGTTAGGTATAGTTTGAATAACAAATATACATCCGAGTTACTTATCAAATAGATTATACAGCTAAACAGATGTTTAGCAGTTTATATTTATTTTGTTAGATAATATATATCCGCTTAAGAAAAGCTCTTTTAATTAATCACTAATTACTAATTATTAATTACTAATCCGATAACTTTAATTGAGATAGAGGCATACACACTTGATTGACATCGACATTGCGTCTGTCTATTCATGCGGTATATTTTGCGTGAAATATAGATCATATTGATGTCCATATAATCGCTAATCAGTATTAAAGTCGTTATCCGATTATGTTTATCAACTGTGCCAACATAAGAGTTCTTCTGTATTTGGCAATTATTTAATAATTCATGAATAATTATCAAAGGTATTAGCGCGGAAAAGCGTCTTCCGCGCATTGTCCAAAAACACGAACGGTAATTCGATTACCGTGTTAAGTCAAGCAGGGCTGTACCGTGTGGCCCGTCACGGTCCCAAGATCGCGTAAATCGTTACATTAATTTAGGACTAGTCGCTCATTAAAACTTAACAATAGCTCTCATTATGCTCATTCTATAACAGTGCACCTATTATTATTCGCCGATTATATCGTGCACTGTTTTGTTTCGTTATCGAATCTCTTATTTCGATCCCGAAGTAGGAAGATTATTACGGAAGGACTTCTCCGTCTTACTCTATCTCCCTTAGTTCTGCCTATCAGTCTGTCTGCTCTCATTCTTCTTTTACGCCGTTTTTGACAATGATTTTTTTAATGCTCATCATACATGATTCTAATTACCGCTGTGTAAAATCATATTGAAATACAAGATCAGCCAGCTTTTATTTTCCGCTTTAAACAGTTAATCTGAATGTGTGACATATTGCCTCTACAATGAAATTCAATCGGTTCACGGATTATCTGTCTTAGAAAAAAAAACACGCATCTATGTATTCTTTTATTCTTTTTTTAATTAAACAATTAATATTTTAAACAAACAAATTTATAAAAATCTCTTTACTATTAATCTAATCAAGAATTAAGGATCTTAAGAGCCGGTGGATGCATATACAAAATATATACATATATGTCCAGAATGCTAAAAGTTCGACTGACTTCTGGCCAAGGTGTCTTTTTCGCAATGGTTTCTTAAAAATTTTACAGGAAGATTAAAAACAGTTATTTATGTGTACGAAATGCAAATTAAGCATCCAATATAAATTTTCGAATTGAATTCAGTTCGAATTACTACATGAATTAATTTACATGTTTAAAAAATATATATTTTGCATATATATCTAGCTATTAAGATCCTTATTTTTTTATTAATTTAATATTTTTAAATGTAAGTATATTTAAACAATATATTATTTTATTTTAAGTATTTTAATTTGAAATCTCTCGATCATATTGTGATCATAATATCAAATCCTCAATTTAGTAGTCAAACATCACGGTAGTCTCCGAAATCGCATTTCAAAGCAATCACTTTGCAGAGATGTTTATCGCACACCGGCGCCGTCGTGCCCCTCACTCTCTCTGTGCAGTTCCATCCAGCATTCTGCCAGGATAAGACCGACGGCATTCCCGGGTTTAATAAGTGTCGTCCAAATGACGTGAATTAGTCTAATATGTCTGAGATCCCCGAAGTAGCAACAATTCAGAACCGCTGCATCGCGTAATTAAAATTACTTCGCGCGTAAAAAAAAAAAAAAAAAAAAAAAAATTTATAGAAAATAGGGATGTCGAAGAACTGCACATTTCAAGTTGCATATTCTTTAAAATCGAACAAAAGTTATTAAGTTTAGAATAACAAAGAAAAAATAAGTTGCACGAGTAATTTTGAAGGAAGGCGAAGCATAAAATTTTATTTGCTTTCAATATTTTAAAAAATATCTAAGTGTTATATAATAATTATTTTTTAATAATTATTAATTTATAATAATTATTAATTTTATTATTAATTTATACACGGAGCGTTTGTCCGTATCTATCTTATCTGTAGTTATCTTCAATTTGATTTACATGTTTTCGTAAATTAATCAAGTATAAAAACAATGACAAAGTAACAAATTAAGTAGCGATGATCTTAAACACGGTTAGTATTTTTAGCCAATTAGCAGATCCGGTAAAGCGGAAATAAGCGCATATATCTCGCGGATATTTTCTAATAGGTAGAAAAGAAACTCGAGCAGCACTCAGTCTCTCAGAGTGGGCCCTTCTTCAGAGAAGTACCGAGATGTACAACTGTATGAGCTTCTCTTTCACCGCGTTCTTTGACAAATGCCATCCCAACCCCTTGCAACCTCCGAGGAAAGTAGCGCTCTTAAGGAATGGCCTACTTTTGCCGTCAATACGCCTTGCAATTGCATTTCCTGACAGCACTCCAGGACGATACGCGCATGTATCGAGCAGAACATTTAATATAAAGTTATTTAACGAGATATATTGTAGAATGAGGAGAACATATAATCATGAAAGTGCACGAAAGGGCTCGAAGTTAAAGAGATATTGTTTAAAACTGCTTTTGTCGTGGCAATATATCAAACACTATGAAAATATGAAAATTACGATATCGTATCGACAAATAGACTTTTTGTTTATTTTTAAGCGTGTTTTCAAATGAACATTATTTTAAAACATTCTGTCATGTTAACGAAACACTCGCAAAATTATTTCAACTTTAGAAAGCCGTTTCTCGAATATTGATTATCATTTGACGGGAAACAAACTCACCTTAACTGGAGAACTGCTCGTTGCACTGCATTGTTCGATCTAAAATCAAACAAACTTGAAATCAGTACAAAAAAATCGTGAAATATTACACAATTATTAAGAAGGATTGTAAAAATACATAAATAAAATCAAAATTATTCAGTCATCATCAGTCGCAAGACTGTGCTATTTAAAACACTTCTCATAAACGGTAAATTTACAATGTGAATTTTCGATGGTTACAATATATATCTGTCATGTTCAAAAGTCAGGCACATACTTATTATCAAACTCACATACTTACTATCAAAGACTCACATAGTCAGGCAGTATGTCATCGAAAATTCACATTGTAAATTTACCGTTTATGAGAAGTGTTTTAAATAGCACAGTCTTGCGACTGATGATGACTGAATAAACAGTCAAAACATTTCGCAACATACGTTATTTAAATATACGTTATTTTTCAACTACAAAACACCCTGCACATTAGTTCATATTCACCGAATTTAATACAATTTTAATTTTATCATATTAAAGAGCACCCCTCATTATTTGGCATAAATAACAATTTTTCTCCTTGTTAAGCAAAAAAAAAACAAACGATTATAAAACCAAGATGTAACATATTATTACTACTTGTCAAGATGTAACAATCACAACACAAACGTGAAGCCAACAAACCTCGAAATTAGATTCGACACAAATGAATTCGTGTTTCTTTTATTAATCATGAAAACAAAATAAAAGAAAGACCACGTGCCGTGAAATTATTTATTTTATTTACAGATAAAATTTGACAAACACCGATTGAATGTGTCGCGTAAAAGGAAGACTTTTTGCACATTCGTCGTCCTGCTAATCTCCAAAGACTTCTCTCATCTCTCCTTCCCTTTGATAAGCGCTAGCGTGCAACGGCCGTGATAACACATTATTTAGCGCGTGGCGGTACTAACGAATTTCAAAATAATACAACACATATAAAAGCAAGCGGTAGATGAAATTCACGCACGAGATTTTGCGCGCAATACCAGAAGCTGTGTAAAAAATCTTTGGAAATAGAATTTGAATTGAATAAAAGACTTTTACAAAGCAGCAATATGAGATTTTATAATCTCCACTTGTAGCAAAAATTGTTTTTTAGAGATCGGATTACATTTTCTGTTCACAATGTGTGTGTATTATTTGCAAGATAATCAAATTTTCTGTATATTTGATATCTTCGGAGTGTAATAATGCATAACAGCTATTTGTTACGTTAAACCTAAAATCGAAGTAAATAGCTCGGCTGAAATTCTTGAGCAAAGGACAGCGATAATAGTATCATTAATTAAATTCCGCGCGTTCGTGACAAAACCGCTAAACTGCATTCCTCAATTGATATAAGCAGTATATTAACAGAGATAATCGACAATGCGCAATGTCAAAAGAAATCGCATTGTCATGAATCGTGAATTTTCAGTTTTGAAGTCTCAAAAGTCGCATTAGCAGATATTTGCTGAACATAAATATTTAATTCTTTAATTATCAATCTAATTATCAATATATTATCGGAAAATTTAATCTGAGTATCAATGTATTATCAGAAAACAACAAATAATATCGAGACGAATATACGAAGAAACTTCGATACATTAGGATATCAGCATTACATGCCTTTCATGAAAGATTTCTTGGTAAATAAACACATATAAAAACAAATATAAAAATAAACATTTATAATAAAAATAGATTGAAAAAACACTGATCGTCAGATTTGTCTCAACTGTTCTCTTTTTTATATGAAATTTTTATCCTAATATCTACAACGCGAATTTGATCATTTTGATTAAATATCATTAATTAAAATATATAAACGTACATTACGAAAATAAATTCCAAGTACAGCCACATATAAAACTAACTTTTCAGAAATTCATTGAGTAAAATGCCCGTCGAAATGTTACGCGAAAATATCGCGTAACATCACAATTTCAGGCAATTCGTATTTTAGAACGGCAATTTAACAAGAGGTCTTCACCAGTCGTTGATACGTATCGATGGAGAATAACAATGAAAAAAGACAATAATAATGAAATTATTTTCAGATAGTGGTTCGTTCTTCTAGTGGCATTACAACCGCTCGTTGAAGCCGAATCTCAAGTGAGTTCTCTCTTTTTTTTCACTTTCAAAACCGCGACCCTCAGTTTTTTTCGTCGTTGTTCGGACGACGGCGCGCAGAATAGGTGCTAATGAACTCTTCGTTATGTTTTAAAAAAGACAAAGATCGAGTAAAGAGACACGATCATCACGAATCGCGGATATGCAAGAATTCTGAAATCCGAAATGCCGAGTTTGCAAATTAGCGACGTTTCACCGCGGATATTTGTGTCTTTTCTATTTCTTTTCTCCTCTCTCTCACTTCTTTTCTATGTCTCTTCTTCTTTGATTTAAATCCGCGCGCGTAGCAATTCTTTTGCCCGCCGCGTGCGTTAACGTTTTTCAAGCACAAATAGAACAATTCCAAGTCTCATCCAAGTTCGCAAAAATTCTTACGAGCTAGATTGTTATTTGATCACGAAAGAAATTTCCAACTAGATTTTACAAATTTTAGCAGCATCGTTATTCACTGTCAATTATCAACTTGGAAAGCAAACAAGTTTTTAACTTAATACAAAAAAATAACAAAATAAGAAACTGTTGTAAAATATTTAAAAAAAAAACTAAACTCTCAGAAATAAATTACGTTACACAGAAATCCATTTTAAATTTAAGCTGAAGAATCAGCAGATCATTAAAAATACTGAAATATTACATAAAAGATAAGTTAATAAAAGGAGCATGCAAAATAACGGAAGAGCCGAACATTGTAAACGTAGAAATAAAAAATAATCACTCGATCGATACGAATTAAAGAAAATCTCTTGGTCGAACATCGATCTCACTTTGGTTACTCGTGGGCAGCCAGATAGTAATTAATCAGCCCGCGCGGTGTTCGCCGATAATTAGAAGTACCGATCGACAGGCAATTAATACGCCTCTAAACCGCGATCGGCGATCGATCATGGAAATGTTATTCCCACGAAATGTGCGCGCGCGAGAGAGAGAGAGAGAGAGAAAGGATGAAAAACTGAAAACTCGCGAATTATAGTAACAGCAAATTAGCATTAAAATGTAATGAAAGTTCCGGGAAAGTAGCTTCTAATGTCGCAGCAATAGACGAGTAAGTTTTTAGAAAATTAAAAAGATAAAGCTTTCAATTTGCAGACAGCATAAACCGTATATTCGAGTATGCTTGACGTTAAATCGTGTATAAAACTGATGCAAAATTAAATGTCCACTAGTAACAAAAAAGCACTAGGATACATATCTCTCTCTCTCTCTCTCTCTTACTTAAACATAAGTTTAATCGTGCATCTCCATTTTATATGTATTTGTTCATTCATAATGTATGTATCTCGAACTCTAATCGACTGAGTACTCTTTAACATTCTATCTGGTGAGAACGGTCAGATTCTTTTTCGCGAAGTTCAGTTATTGTGACATTTATACTCATGACAGATGTACAGTAGACTCTCGCTATAGATCCGCTGTAGGAGCGGAAAATTCTCGGAAACGCATCTATAGCGAGAGCCCTCTCTACGCCTCGATC
>QVOA01004977.1:0-30620 GCA_014825685.1 Pseudomyrmex cubaensis | reverse complement strand
ATTAAACGCAAGTCGCAGATCTCGTGGAATTGACCAATTGCAAAGTCAAATCAGCTAATCGACCAACGTGATTGATCAGTTCCACGAGAACTGCGCCTTGCGTTTAATGTAGAACAGCCTTTGAGTTCCACTTTTGTGGAAATACGGCTAAAAGCAGCGGCTGAAACCGTCGTAAGACACTAGAATGGCATGGCCGCTCTCAGGCTTCTCTCTGTTCAAACTTACGTGAGAATTCAAAATTTTACGCTAAGGACTAGTTTTAAAATTGTTTGATATATGCAACGTCTAAAAAAAAGGAAAAAAAAAGAAAGATATGACGAAGAAGAACCTAACCAATCTTTTATGATAAGTTTTATTGCTATTCTTAATGTTTAACATTATAATATTGTTTATTTCTTTTAACATCTTTTTTTATATATCGCTCGATACATATATTTATATTGTTATATCGTATGCGGAATAGCGTAATTTACGATGATCTGATGTTACAATGATAAATTCACTTAGGTACAGACTACTTCAAAAGAGAATAATTTGGAGTATCAATTATTGTAACAGGATATAACATGTATGAAATATAATATCACATAAGACTGATGTAGGCATAAAAAAACATCTTTGCGTTTGTTAACTGTAGATAGAAGTATCTGCTAATAAAATTTGCCTCGATTTTTTTGTAGCAGTCTTTGTTACATGAGATAAAAGTACAGAAAATTACGTTCATTTCGACATCGCTTATACTTACGTGTAATATCGCTACTTACACAAGTATATACATAGAAGCTAGAATGTCTTTCACGTTGTAAAAATAGTTATACATCTTATAAAGCTGTGTTGTTTTACCTTCATAAGTTCTATACAATTTAAATTACAGATTTTTCTTTCGCACGGCGAAATATATCACATAAAACAAACATAAGTAGCTTAATAGAATGTTTGGAGATTTCTCTTCGATTCGCATAGACATCGGCAGATGCCTCGATATAAATTCTTTCAGTCGATATGAATTAGACGAAATACCGATTAATGCGAATGTTGGAACAATTAAACTTTACACTTGGAATCCTACTTTATACATTGCAGTTCACGTCCTGTGATTATCATTTTTAATTGTACAGAAGTTAGACGAATATTAGTCGCGCATGTCAAGCTCCACTTGGTGTAGTAAATCCGGTTCTGAAAAAACAAACAGATAATCAAGTAAATTAACCAAACAGATAATCAAGAGTGCAATTTGCGAACAATTATAACTTTATCGATCGATGATTTGTTACCATTGCGATTTTCCTCGACGTAGAGGCTCGCTCTTTGAGAGCGTCTATTTTCGTTAGAGTATCTCACTCTCGGCTCGACTCTCTGAGCTGGGATATAGGTGGGTGTAGTGAAATCGTCTGGACCGTCCAAGATGGGAGTGTTCGATCTTTTCCGGCAGGCTGCCACACCGATGATCGCTCCGATGCCGACAAGCACCAATGCTATCGCGCCTTCAAAATTAAAACTTGTATTTGAGCAGAAAATAAAAATAATAATTAATTAAAGCCTAAAGAAGAAATTAAACTGACAGCGTCGATTTTACCTATACCTGTCAGTGCAATAGCAATAATCATGTTCTCCGAGCTAGCTCGAGGCAACGCTTTTTTCAAGTCTTCTAAAAATATTCCGTTTTTTTCAAGCTTCCTAC
Organism: Pseudomyrmex cubaensis; assembly: GCA_014825685.1. NCBI lineage: Eukaryota > Metazoa > Arthropoda > Insecta > Hymenoptera > Formicidae > Pseudomyrmex > Pseudomyrmex cubaensis. Next base: position 28,939 of record QVOA01004977.1, on the reverse strand, counting down.
GGAAGCCCACGGAATCCGCGATTTTAACGTGTTCTAAAAGGGTGGGCTCGCTCCAGCCACGTCCGTTGACCGCGTAAACATACACCGTGTAGTCATATCCCGGCTCAAGATCGTGAAGCTGAAAATTAGGAGTCGGACTTATGTCCTGATATATAGGTGACGATTCTCCGACCAGTCCCTGATCGTTCTGAGGCGTCTGAAGAGTGTCGACCCCGGAATTTCTGAGGGATCCTCGAACTTCCAACACAAAATGCTGCGGCGATCCGCCATCTGATCCGGGGATGCAATTAACTTCCAGCGAACTACTCTCGTTGTACAACGAGCAGTCCAAAGGCGATTGGGGTGGTTCTAGACATTGAAACAATCGACCGGATTTTTTATTTTAAAATTGCTTTCTTTGATAATACATACTTTGCTTTTTATTATAAAATTAATTTGTTAGGAGTGACGATAATTAACTTACTGGCAGATATGATGTTGAATATACACGGTGTTCTTTGTCGTCCGATGCTGTTGCTCGCCCAGCAAGCCAGCGTGCCGTAATCGAAATCGGCGCTGAGTGAATATTCCAGCACGCTCACAAGTCCCTTACTCTCGATCCTTGAGTTCGGTATCGGCAGAACGTCGCCGATGCTGCCGTTGTAAGTCCACGAAAATCGCACATAGTCGTCGGGCAACGCTTCCACCTCGCACTTGAGCAATAACTTCTCGTGTCGAGCGGCAGTGATCTCTCGTTTATCTTTCCCTTCTTTACATCTTGGTGCATCTGTAATAAAAAAGAAAGATCTGCGATTACCGCTTATTTCTTTTACTAAAACTATTAGTTTTTAACAAACAATAAAAATGAATCTTGAACAACGCGCGCTTTAATCAATAAAAACTACTTACATTTCATGTGAATAAAAAGCGGAGCACTGTGAGTTTCTCCCACGGCGTTCGTGGCCATGCAAGAGTACTCGCCGGCATGTTTTAGCGTGAGCATTCGAAACGTCAACGAATTAGAAGCCAACAGAATTCCGGCACTCACATTGTGTTCCAATCGTTGGTTCTGCGGACGAGAAAGCCGAGACGAAGAGATTTAACTAACGATATATCATTTTTACGAGCTGGAAGATAACGAGACACTTTTTCGTTTCTTTTCCACTTACATCATGATACCAAATCACTCGCGACGACGATGGATGGCTCTGAACGTCGCAGATTAACTTGAGATCGTCGCCTTCTCTCAAAGTATCCAAGACAAAGCCAGTAGCCAAACGAGCGACAACCACCGGAGCATCTGTTTATAATTTGGAAAGAATCATGTCATCAATTATGATACCTATTTTATTTCGTCAAGTCTGTTGCCATTTAATTTTATTCGCGGAGATATATTGAATGTTTTTCAACAAATTTTTGGCAATTAAAATTGAAAATTTTTATAAGCAAAATTACACATGTAAAACATTTTTTCAAAAAACAATTATTTACATATAAATTTCACAAAACTTGGTTAAAGTGCAAACTCACAAGAGACGCTAAGTACTTTGATCTCCTCGAGCACTCCTCCGGGAAATCTCGGATTTTCCGCTCGACAAATCAATTCTTTGCCATCGTCGTCCTTGTTGAAGGTCAGAGCCAAGTTGCTTACTGTCGAATTGGCCCTTTGCGTAGTAGACACGACATTAGGATTTTCTATTTTGTACTCTCCTAACTTCCAGATGATTTTTGCCGCTGGAGAACTACCCCAAGTTTCGCATTTAGCAGCGATCGGACGACCGGCGAAAATCTGATCCTTGCTGAGAGTGATCTTCACAATGGCTGGTTTAACTAGGAATCAATTTGAAGAATATTAAAATCGATTTAATGACATTGACGGTAATTTAAAAATATTTTTTCTTTGTGCTTGACGGTATATTTCTGATTATGAGACTCTATTTCAAGAGATATGTGCTTTACATTTCTAATATAAAAAATTGTACGAAGGCAAGAAGCGTGAAAGGCTAACGAGGATAGATGCTCCACTGTCAAACATTTATTGCGGATGTAGAACGATGATCTTACCGCTGCATGTAAAAAAAACTATTCGGTGTCAGCGTGACACTGCGCCACAAAACTAGCGGTACAAGAAAGAGCCAGATGCCTACGCCGCCTCGAACTACGTATTTTTACTTTTAGACGACAATTCCGCGAAATGCGACCGTCAAAAGAGTTGAAGAGATCCGCGCGAAATTGTTGGCATTCATTTTATTTCCGCCGCGGGTCAGTGTTGCTCGCAACTATATTTAAATTTCTTTCTTCGCCATGCAACCCTGTCTTAAATGACGGGAAATGACAAACAGAACCGGAATAATACGATAAAAGACAAATCAAAATTTTATATTTATTTTAGATTTTTCATTAATTTCCATTTTTTAATTTTACAATTATCGAGAGCTGTTGTCTGTTTAAAAAAAACACTAAAAAAACTAACTTTATTTTTTTTGGAATTCAAAATAAAACCTGTTGTTGTTCAGATTTAATTGCAACAAGTGTTTTCTTTATGTTTCTCGTGTATACATAGATGCAGAATGTAGCAGTTTTCCTGTTTAGTTTAACTCAAAAATAAATAGAGAGAGAGAGAGAGAGAGAAAGAGAGAGAACGGAAACACGACGTGTCGATTGAATAAGACGTGCCAAGAATGCCCTTTGACATGCTTGCATTTTTTAGCACGCGTGCTTAGAATCGCGAAAACGGTCTCGAAGATAGCGATTCTGTTTTCTTCAATTTTATTTAATTAAACATGTCACGTTATTAAAGCAGCTCTTATCATTCGTTTCCTTGAAATTTCGCTCTTTTATATTAAATCATCGCTCGATAGTTGAAAGATTCAAGAAAGCGTCGGAAAAAGCGTTTTATACGACTAAAGTTCTCTAATCATACTCGCAATTTGAAACTACCTCGAGACTCGAAGTAGATAAAATAAGCCGTTATATTTAGTTATTGCTATTTAGGTTTTTGAAAACTTTCAAATCATATCTCTATGTCTTAAAAACAGCTAAGTTTCTAATTACTTAAATTCAAATGTGGCTGCAACACTCACGATATATATCGAGAGGCACTTCACGAACGATAGGTTTTCCCATTGGTCCAGACTGAGCTCGGCATTCGAGCTTCGCTCCCCACAACGCTTTGGTGACCTGATGGATGTACAAGTAGTTCAGGGTGAATCTATTGGAAACCGTAGGCGAAGTATCAACCACGCCATCCAGTAAGTCTCCATCTTTCCACCACGTCACCGAAGGTCTCGGTCTACCTGTGAGAATCAATTTTGAACGCAATTTTTTTGTCTCAGATCGTCCTTCAGCATTTTTTTCTATTACACAAACATGTAAAAAATAAAATAGAATATTGACAAAAAATTGTTGAAAGTGCAATAAAATACAAAGTTATTACCTCCAGCCACTTGGCAAGTTAAAGCGATCTCGTAACCCTCTAAAAAAGGACCGCCCACTCCTGTCACCTCTCGCCCTTGCGCATCGTATATCACAGGTTTGCTTGGTTGCTCTGGAAAGAGTTGAACTATGTAACGATGTTTCGCATCACTCTCTTATACACTTTGACACGCAATAGTTACCAACTAGAGTCAAGTTCACGCGAAAGTTTCGCGTTGGCGAGTTTACAAAGTCCACTCTACATCTAAAGATCCCTTGATCGTTCAGCGTCACTTTCGTGACTTTCAGCTTCGCCCGATGACCGTCGCCGACCTGGAAGTATGTTCGTCTTCCGAGATCGTCGCTTACGGCCCAGTGAATGGCGCCGGCAATGCTACCGTTTCTCGCATCCAGGCTACAAAAAAAGTTACGTCGATTTCAATTGCACTAATATTTTTTTAATAATAATTGATAGGCCAAAAAACTCTTATTGTTTCGATAACTTTAAACTTCATATTTTTCATATTTTTAAAAAAAGATATGTTTTACATTAACACTGTTGAATTTTAAAGTCCCAGGCGCCATCAGTTTAGCCGAGAAAATTCCATCGCGATATTCGTCATTTCCGGTGGCGAAAGTCCAGTCGGTAAACACCGCCAATTGGCGGCATACGGTGACTAAACCCACGTACACTCGCGTCTATTCGCGGCCGAAAAAAAAAGATCACTGGCAGAGTCGCCGGCCGCGAATTTAGACTCTTAAGCTTTCGGAGTGCTGACCGCGTTACGCAACTCGGAAAGAAACAGGAAATCGCGTTCCGGGACGCGGCGGAAAAAACGGAATCGTGTCAAAACTGTTTATGCGCATTCTCCACTAGACGAGGACGACAGGTTGTTGCCAACTACGTCGTCAAAATCGACTTTACAAGAAACGAAAAATTCCGTTTCGCGTGATTTGGGTTATAAATGTTGTGAATTTGAACAAATATGTTTCTCCTTTTATATTTGTCGAAAATATATAGAGATGTTTCTTCGAACGCGCGCGAAATGTCATCCGCTACGAGCAATTCGTGGGCGCATAGCGGAAAAAGTATAACCGGAAAATGAACGTTTACCAAAAACTTTTGATGCGTTCGATGAATTGATCGGGCAAACGCATACTGATTATAAAGTCATCAAAAACTGATTTAAAACACGCTCATCGTCGTGATATGATACAATTGATTTTAATTGCAAAATAAAAGTTTTTTTCCCATACGCAAACATTTTGCCGAAGCAGATTCGAAGGCAACGCGAAATTCCTTCCAGCTCGGTGCTTTTGTTTTTCATTTTGCAAAACATTTCAGTGAATGTTGAAAACTCTTAACTATATATACATCGAGAACCTATGGGAAGTACCGTGAAAGGCGCTTCATCAAGCAAAAGGAGCGAATAATCTCTGGTTTTTCCACCTTCGAGGCTCGTTCGCGCCTCTCTTTTAACTCTTTGCCAATCTTCTTCGTTCGCATTCCTAGCATAAAGGTTTTTTGACATTATGCAAAACTGCACGTCGCGTTGGGTGAGTCTTGTAATCATCAAGTTTTTGATACAACCATTCCGACTCATGTTTTATTTATCTCGCGCTTTCATTGTTATCTCCGGAATATTTCCGAGCATCACACAGCTATTTTCACGAACACATGAAAACATTTTAACAAAAAACCAAAAGATGCTGATTTTTTTTTCTTGTCGACGATCAAACGATAGTATTGAGGAAATATCGGGTTTTACGATCGCGGTAGATTATTCTTATAAATAAGCAGTTTCGAACATTCGTTTACACTGCCCGTGTATCAGCCAAAAAGGATCTTCGGATCGGTTGTGCTATTCCTGATACTCGGTCACGATGTTATGAAATTCTATCATCCCACGCTTCCAATCGTGGATATTGGAATTATTTACACAATCCTGATCTAACTTAAATTTCCTCGCGTAGTCGCGTCGTGATGCGTCTGTTTCTATAATCGTCCAACGAAGAACGCGCGACAGAATAAATTAATAGTTACTAAAACCATGTATTCCAAGAATTATTATTTATTTATATTATACGTGTATTAATTTTTTATAGAGAATATATACAAGGATTCACTTCTTATCGCAAAATAATTATTAAAATAATATTATGTATCGAATGTGTGTGTTATCGCGGTAAATTACATCGATCATTGTTAATGAGCCTGTGATTATACGTTGCGCGAGCGGAGGTGTTCAGAAGCGAGAAAGTTCACGCCAAGATCGGCTTGTGGGTTTGTGAGATATTTCGAGATGCGACTTCAGAACAATGGCATCTCATCCCCTCAATAAAGCGGGACCTAGCCAACATCCGGCAGGCCGACTTTTTGACGAAAAGTCACTGTGCTATGAATCGTTAGATTCTCGGAAAACAGGAAATTGGCAGCGGAAAGGACTTTTTTTAAGCGCTTAGTTGAGATAAAAGAATTTGCTTCAGCTGCGTTTGCAAAACGCGACTGCATCCTGATACGCATATATAAATTTGCCGAGAAAGCGTGAAGAGATTCTAACAGTAATTAACTCAAAGTGTCTGGTAGTTTCTCTCTTGTGATATTTAATATATAGTGAGAAAGATGAAAGAGCGAATATTGAGAGACACTTCATATTTGTGCAGCGCCGGCGCTTCGTAAAAAGTTTATATATTTTTTTAAACTTACCTGTACAGCGGTATTTCGGCGTTGTCCTTGAACCAGAGCACCATGCTCACCATATCTTGAGGCGTCGGTGGCGTGATATCGCATGGCAGATTCACGTCATCTCCTTCGGACGCCCAGACCAATTTTACTGGTGCTAAGAAATAAACAATTGCACATTCTTAAAAAAGATCTGCATTTTATAACTAAATGATGTTTATAATTTTATAATGCGCAGCTTATAATCGACAGTTCGGGAACATTCCTGTACGTAACTTTTAAATCCCTTTCTCTCTTTTTCGTGTTTGAATTCCAAGTCTCGAAATTGCAAATTAGCCCAGACGACAAATTAAACGTGATTATTGCTTGTCGTTTTCGGACATGTCTCACAACTTGATGAAATTATAATAACTTGTTTGTCTATTTCTCGCGCGCACGAGATTGCCAGCTTGTTGCGGGATTGCAAACCGTGACAAGTATCAGTTCGATGCATCATTGTCCATAATTTTATACGTGCTCCTCAACATGTGCAATTTAAACTTAGCTTCACCACATCGCTTATGAAGTACTAGCGGAGAAAATAGAAACGATATAACGCAAGTCGGTTGAACGCGGCTGACGTGTCGTCGCGCACGTGCGCGAGATGTGTTGCTGTTAATTCACATCGTGGTATGCCATTGATAACTTGTTCATTGCGAACGCATCGTCGTGGTGTTTTAGAGAATTCTTAACGAGTTTTTCAAGATGCAAATGCAGAAGTCAATGTGAATTAATACAAGAGTATAATGTTTATTACACGAATTTAAACAGAGATAGAAAAATAGGATAAGAAAAATATCGCGCGCGGTTATGTAAATATAATGGCCGGCCGAAAAGGACAACTCTATTTTTGTGTCGCTTTCGTTAGGAAATCGTGTTTCCGGCGATTCACGTCTATTTCTGTACGTACGAGATCACGGTCTGGTCTCTTTCGCGTTGCCCTTTCTTTCATCTGATTTACGTTGGAATCGTGGATCGAATTCGCGGTCATATTGATCGCGCGCGCATGAAATAAATACGTAAAGATTACAGGCTTCAGAAACATTTTAATAAAATATTATCTTCCAAAGAAACTTTTATTTAAAATTAAAAAAAAAAAAAAACATAGAACATGATTGATGATAATAAGAATAGTAATTATAGACCGACTTGAAAAAGTTTGATTTATCGATTGTCGGAATAAAAAAATGATACAAACCGGAGAAACCAATCGAAAAAATTCCTGTTTGAAAACTAGGTAATATATTTTATTTTGATATCTAGTAATTATTTTAGAGGGCCGCCCTTTTCTTTCTTTTTCTCTCTCTATCTAAATTATCGAGATCTATTTCGAAATAACGGCGTAACACACACGCAAGCCGACGATTACGTCGATTCTCGGTCGACCACCTTCTGTTCCTGCCGACCTCCCTGCGAGCTGTCCTTTCCAAGGGTCGTCCGCGGTATGGAAAGGAAGGGTACGCGGGAGACAGCTTTGACCACTTTGTATAGTAATTTCACCAGTGCTCCGACCCATACACCACCATGGTTTCCTCGTCAGTTAAACTTCCTTCGTTTTACGAGGGCAACCCCTTTTTCTCGAATTTCCGTCTCGTCGATTTGTCCTTCAACCCTTGACCATCTCAGGATTTAAATATTGACGACAAACCTCTGTTTACTTTTGTTTATACAGTTACAGTTTATACAGGTACAAATAATCTGTCTCAGTCCCTATATCCGAAATTTACAAATAATTATTTTGATAATTGCATATCAATGAATATATAACAAATTTGAACTATCAAAGATTAATACGATACGATATATAATTGATGCGTCTGTGAGTATTGGCCGTATGTCTCTTTCTTCTATGTAATTTTCGTATAGTTAACTGCAGAATATTTGTGCGTGATGTATCGGATAAAACATATGTCACGCGCAACAACGTCCGTGTATGTATATTGTATACGCACGATCAGTAAGCGGTTGAACAAATGTCAAAACGCGCTGCAATTAATTACAGCGCGGACTTTGTTTGATGAAACAACGTTTGCTTGAGCCGCAGGGACTATAAATATTCAATACTAATAACTTATATTTCACACGTAAAATATTTGCGATACGCGATCTGTGTTGATTATTCGCTTTCAATTAAACATATTTGACAATAATGCGTGATTATCGCGGAACAACGTTCCCCAGAATAAATGGAAACGGAGTCTTGTTTCCATTTAATGAGGATTTCTATTATCTTGTATTATCTTGTATTTTGTTTTATCATGCCTGACGTTTGTGTGTGTTACAAAATGTACATGAACTAATTAAAAGAATATAAATTGGAAATCTAATTTATGCTGACGGACACGAGGAACATTAAAATGTTTGTTAGCGATGTCGATGTGTTTACATATATACACTTATAATACAACTGCTATATAGATATTTCTGCAAGTATAGTACAAATTGAACCGTACATCAGAAAATTAGCGCGCGATATATCAGGGATAAAAAGAATCATCAAAATGTGCGATGTAACAACAATGACGCAAAGATGATCTTCCGAGCGCGAAAAGCGTATCGCGGTGGTTTATGTGTTTTCATTTCGCAGAAAGTGTTGTGCAACGGGTCGTTTTGTATGACTTTTACTGTTAGACAAACATGTAAAGACTCGCGATATCTCACACGTGAACGTAAGATGATAAATTGTAAATTATCGTTCTTCTCATGTAGCGCGCGAGAACCAGTCGGTGTTACAAAGCTATCGGAGCTCCACGAGAACTCAGGAGACTTCCGGAATGCGAAATATTCATGTTGCATATCTGTATATATTTATCTAGAAATTCTCCCGGTAAATATATATTTGTTCCGAAATTTCTTCTGAGAACGTTGAGTTTGTTGGCAAGATTATTCCAGTTGTATGCCATGTAAATGGCAAAGTCTATAACGCGTCGTCAGTCGTACAGTCCAAAGAAATCTTTTTTATATCCTGTTGAAAATAAAGTCGGACATGAATTTTTTGTCGCGAATCATTTCGCGCGTCCGTTGAGGAATTGCTGACAAAAATACTTACCTATCGATTTCGCTTCGTACAGAGCTTCGTACTTTTGATCGTCTTTTTTCACGTGCGACACAATCGCCGCGTAATCATTACCTACTTTATAGTATTGCGAATATATCGCACGCGTTGATATCGCTGCTTTATCCTTAAGAAATGCAATCGCGGTTGTCCTTGCATTATGTAATTGTTCATTATCTGACCGCAATGTGGTTTGCCTTTTTTTCCGTTGCATTAAATGAGATGATATCTTTGTAGAACAGCTTAGAGCTAGAAATTTTGCAGCGCATTGTTTGGTTCACGGTCAAATTTATTATTTTAATTTCATTTAATTTTACGCTCATACATTTTTAAGAAATTATTTAAAATTTAATTATATTTAAAAATAATAAAGTATAATTTAATATTTGTATTTGACTATTTATATATATATATATATATATATATATATACATGTGTGTGTAAAATAGGAAATATATAAACGATATGTCAAACATAAATGTAGTTTATAGAGTGAATTGTAATGATTGCGTAGCATCATATGTGGGACAGACCAGAAGGTTGCAAGAATGTACAAGAATCAAAGAACATAAAAACAACATCCGCACTACAATTATCCGTTGTCTTAAAACATAGTTTAGATCATAGTCATACTTTTGATTGGAACAATGTCAAAATTTTAGACCGTGAATCGAATTACAAGAGACTGACATTTAAAATGATTTACATCAAAATGCAGCCTCATGGTCTTAATTTAATTAATGATCTCGAAATGTTAGATAGTTCATATTTTGAATTGTTAAGCAGGATAAAACTTTGATTTGATTACAACGGTTTATCCCTCTCTACAAGTTTTCTTTGATAAGGATAAACATATCTGCCTTTGTTCTTTCTTCATCGGTTGACTGAAAACATCAATATCTTGTAAGTTAAACGGTTTTGTTTTTGACATTATTGCAGTTTGCGTTTTTCTCTTATATGTGTGTGCTCTTCTAGGACTTACTTTATAACATTTTTATCTCTCATGGACAACATTGTTGGCTGATTTTGTAGCGTATGACAATCTTTTACTATTGGAGCACATGCCTCGTGAGAGAAGAATATAAAAAAAACGTATTTTATATCATTGTTTCATTTTTATCTTTGGTTATATCATTTTTAATTTGTTTGCGTATTTATTTATATTTACGACTGAAGATGTCTCAAGTTAGGGACAAAACGTTTCGTTATTATCTTTATGTAATCATATTTAACTGAATATATTCATCAATCTTTTATTTCGTGTTTGACCTTCTTATTTATATCGTTTGTTGTTACTGCGAGCTTCATTCTCTTACTTTGTTAGGAAATATATAAATTTATTAGTTTTAAATAATAAATTATATCGTAATGAATTGTGCCACATTAGATGAGTATATAGTTATTAATTATTATCATAGTAAAAATTTTCACTGATCAAGAATGTTATTGACTGATTGCAAGCGGAATGTTTGAGCAAATACTGTACTTTTGTTTGTTATATTTTATAAGTGATATGTTTTGGATTGTGCATAAAATTATGTTTTATGGTTGTCGCGATTTTTTCAAGACTCGGGGTTTTTCTAACTCCGAAATTAATTATGTAATTATTCTGACGTATCGGCAGAGAACGCCGGCAGATCTCAGCACATTAAACTGGCGACATTTATTTTAGTGATCGAATTTTACAAATGCTGAAAAGTCAGAAGATATTTAAGTTACATGCGGGTTTATCTTAAATCCTTCCTATTGGGATGTCTAGATACTAAAAAAATTTTCAAATCATTTTACAGATTATAAATGTGTGATTTGTTGAACTTAATATTATAATTTTCGAAAGTTCACTCGCTGGGTTAATAATGGCCAGTTCGTCTTTTTAATTACATTACGATTATTATATATCTTGTTGAGATGTTTTACAATATCTTACGAAAATACTGTTTTAAAAGCGTTTTTAATATCAAAACCGTTACAGAAAAATGTTTGCTCACGCATAATGTCGGCACAAAGTTAATGGATCAGCACATAAACACATCTATGTTTAAACGCGCAGAGCACGATGAACTTTAGGTGATGAGTACACGCGTTAATAGCTCCGTTGACGGATTCGACTCGCTAATTAGACGTCAATCTCCTGACAGTTTCGTAAAATGAGGACACAGGTGGCTGAATGTCTTTATCTTGTGGGGAGAGGAAGGGTAATGAAGTTAAACATTGAGAATAGAAATTACGCATGCTAATTTTCTGTTATCTAAATTATTTATGAAACTCACATGATGCGCGTGTCTTGCATCTTTTGGCACTAAAATATTACTGATAGAACGTCATCAAAAAACAAGCCCAGCAAATAAGTTTAATATCAATAATGTTGGAAATATAAGACTTAAGAAACAAATCTTAATAAATCTTCGTTAAGCTACACCTTCGTTACGTAATCTACACTTTTGCATGATTGTTTACTACGAAATTTCTAGGAATATGGACTCGCACCTTTGTTCGGTAATTCCGACGACTGCTCTTCTGCAGCTGCGCCCATCAAACGAGTCCTCAGCACCATTAATAGACCTGTCAGATATACGTATTCCAACACGCAGCGCATCTCGATGTCGTCTTGTATCGAGGATCAAAGTTTAAGTGCCCGATTTTTTTTCAACCGAGAGCAGCATTCGACGGTGCTCGATCGAATCGGGCACGTTTCCTGGACAAAGGCGCGAAAGATCTTACGACTATTTCAACGAAAGTTCTCACGAGGCGGTAGATCCACAGACAGCCGCGTCACTTCTTTGATCGATCGCGACCATTCGAATAACTCCGAAGATCGAATCATTCTCAACGTCTTTACCATTGATCTTAATACAATTGTGTCTATATAACGTTGCACTTACTTTTATCTCTGTTTTTTACACTTATTATTTTAGTAATATAATTAATATTTGCATATGTTAATAGAAAATATTTATTTTATTTATTAGAATCACGCAAGATTCTTATACTTTTTTATATAATTTGAAACGCGTGTTTCTCTTTCTATATTTTTAAAATTCTCTATCTTCTGTAAGTTTATTTGCATTCAACTTGAGGTTAATTATTTATTGCTTTTTTCTCTTATATGTAAAAATGAATCCTTATTCTTCCTATTCAGCCGGTGCTTGCTACAAACAGACGTCAACACAACGTCACAATTTACGAGATCCTACGTCCTTTTACGCTCACTTCTTGCTTATAGTTAGGCCAGACACGTCGTCTCAAAGTCTTTTGATTGACAAAATCAACCGGCGTTTTTCTCGCCTTTCTTTGTGCCCTTTCTCTTCTTTCCACACATTCGTTTCTTACAGTTGAGATAGTTTTGTCTTGATTTTCGACGCGGTCTTTCGTTCTCTGCTTTGATTTTCTTCGACACCGCTCGTTTTTCCTTCCTCCACTTCTTCCTTCGCTACTCTCTCAACGAATTTTAACTTTCATCCTGCATCCGCGCGCGTTGCCTTTTAAATACCTTTTACGCGCCGCTTTTTCAGTTTCTTCGTGTCTTTTAATGTTATTGGTAGGTAGGTAGTCCTTCTTTTGCGTGGCGCGCGTTTTAATTTCAACCGCGATTAGATGATACTATGATGATGATCGTGCGCGTCAATTTCTCGCGTCTCTTTATAAAACAATGTGATAGTAATTTTTATTTGAATTTTATTTCACTATGCGCGACACGAATAAGAATTGTTTTATTATTCAACAAAAAAACACTTGCAAAACTTCTCGTGGTAACAATTGTGAAATAATGTTTTCAGAACGAAGTATTTGTGGATAAAACTTCCAATTTCACATGAAACAAATTCATCAAATTCATGTAAATTTCATTCAAAAATTGTTTTAAACGGAAGAAACACAGTCTTCGGGAAGCCAAATAAATCTTTCCTCTAGGATACACACACACATACTGCGATACGATCGGCGACACACTGATGTTACTTTTGGATTTAGTTATCGACTTTCGGCCGCATCATGCGAGAGCGCGCGGATTTTACGTGTGCGCTAGCGATTCGAACGCGGAAATGATGAGAGACAAGACGGCGTCGTATTATCGCGCTGCGAGATCAGCGTCGCCGTTGTCGTCGTTGTCGTAGTTCCCGTGCGCGGTCGTTGTTGTTGTCGTCGTCGTCGTCGTCGTCGTCGTCGTCGTCGTTGTCGTGATTCCCGTGCGCGGTCGTCGTCGTCGGCAGCGACTCTGCCACGAAACTAAAACCGAAAGACACGCATTTAGTTTCTCTTCCTACCCTTTTCATCCTTCTTGCTTGGCGCGCGCGCACACACACACCCGACGCACGCACGCACATACGAAACGCGGGCACGCACCTCCTTTATGTGTATAGACAGCGAGCCGCACACGCGCGCCTTCAAATGCGAGCATGCGGTTGTGTAGGGATATACATACGAGCGGATGTACATCTACATACGCTCCCTCTCCCTCTTCTATCACTCGTATGCGGGCGCGTTTGTGTGGGAATACTGTTAAATGAGAGAGTCTAAGTTATGCATGCAAATATTGCAATGAGTAATATCTTTTGTACGACAAGAACGTAAGATACTTATTGTACGAGACGTGCTGTATGAAGATTATAAAGAATATTTTGCTGAAATAGTTTTAATAAAGTGTTTACAGAGAATTTATAATGTATCCTTATATAAATCTTTCGTATACGTGCAATTTTTCATGTATATTTTGATTTAGAACATTATCATCTATCTTTATTCCACTTTTTAGAAAATTATCTATTAGCGTCTATTTCAAACAGTAGTAATATTGTCATAAATATAATTTGTATATATTTTTACAGGATAATTTGTCGGAAAATTTTTTTCCCCAAATTTTAGTTACGATGGAATACAGAGTCACATCGCGCGCGATATTTTATTTAAAATATTCCTCAACTAACAATAAGAAGTATTTATATCAAACAATTCTTCTCTAGCTAAATATACATGTATGTATGTATATATGTATATGTATATATAGAATTTCTTTGTCCCGAATCAATTGTTAGATTTCATGCAGTTCTCTAAGTTTCTGTGCTTCGGATTGCCGAAAACGTCCGTTTATTCGGAACAATAGCGATACTAGACAGCTAGCGCTACGCAAAATGCGTTTACAGAAAGAGAGAGAGTCCGTACATATTATCTATGCAGTATTGTAAATTGAATCTCCAAAATTGTATATCAGGTCTTAGTTCTCCGTATATACTGAAAATACACATAACACGCTTATATCCAATAATGCGTGTACGTTCGCGCGTTCGAGCGCACACGAACCGCATCGCTGCGTGCGCGCCTATTCTGTGTACGATCTTTTCGCTTTGGAAAGACACAGGTCGGTTTGCCGTCCTGAAATAAGCGCTCAGGGGTGACGTTTCTAGCATATCATCGTACAGACGATTACGCGATGCCGGCTAGAGAGGGCTCAACAACGATCTCGCGTCGGCCAAGGGTGGAGCGTCCCCTTCGCATGGGTTAGAGAGTCAGGGAATGTGTGCGTGAAAGAGAAAGAACGTGCGACGGGGGGATGCGTCGAATTCTGCTTGCTTGTCCAGAAACGCTTTATGTTTTCCCGAGCAGTTTCTACGCGTGCAGCAGTTTTTCTGTATGTCACGTGTGTTCTATCATACTCGCTAGCATTCTAAATATATGTATTTTGCGTTTGTTGTAAGGGTATTTCAAGACTTTTCGGCAGGACAGCGGACGGAATGTTTACCTCGATTGCGCGATGAGTCTCAAAAACAAAATTCTCGAACGAACGAAGAGAGATGTTGACTTCTGATCGGTGGTGCATTCCAGGGTCTTTATATATATTTTCTCTGTTGAAAATGTAGTCGTTTGTGTTTTTACATTCTTGCGATTAAATTTTTGATGTTTGCTCTTCGCGAAAGCAGCTCGTGCAAACAAAATTTCCGAATAGCAAATTGTTACACCGTCTCTCCATGAATATTTACTCTTTAAGTGGTGTATTTCACGTATCTACTTTTTCTACAATATTTTATTTCTTTTGTGAAATAATAAGTTATCTCACATTTGACAATGTGAGATAACTTTGCGATACAAAAAGGAATATAAAGTAGAAAAAGTAGATACGTGAAATACACCATTCAAAGAATAAATATTCATGGAGAGACAGCGTAACAATTCGCTTCCTATATTATTTTAATAATATATTATTTCATATTTATTTGTTCAGGATAAAAGCTTGTTAGAGACAGCGATAGTTTTTTTTTTTTTTGTGATTTTCTTTTTCCGCATGTTTTTAATTCTGGTGTTACATCCTGCGCATTTCATTGTTTCCTTTTTTTTATCACAACGTGATAGCAGCGTAAAGATCACGTTTTCTAAAGATGTGGACCAAACACGAGGTAGTACACCCAAATTGTTATACCTCATTCGGTAGCACTGGGTAAGTAACACAACGAAATAACTCCGGATTCATGACTCATGATCTTGCAGCAAATCGAGTCAATTACGGAAATGTCTTGATTTTGTAAATATTAATATCAACACAAAGGCGTTGGTTTTGGATGTCAACGTGTCGTCGCGTGATGTTATTAATCAAAGGATTAATTATGGTAGACAACGCAAGATCTTCTGACGACACGTCATCAATGTGATTCCGCATCTTTCACATCCATCTGATATGTACTTTGTTTTTCAACAGAAGCGAACACTTAGTTTTCGCGTAATAAGTTTCGTTTTATTTTTCATGTATATGTACATTTTATAAGTGCCTAAACTTAGCAAACGCACTTTGCACAACGTGCTATACTATCGCCGCTATTACTTTCCGTCGCTATTACCGCTGACACTATTAATCACCAGAACTTAGTCTCATTAGACGAATTTGCGAGGCAAACATAAGTGAGAAAGAGAGAAAGGAGAGCACTGAGAAACGCGAATTTTCGCGTTATTTTCCTGCTTGTTTCCTGCTCGTTTCAATCTAAAAAATTTTCTATAAATAAAATGCGCGCGCGTTTCCATCGTTTCCGTTCGAAATTTCATCGCTTATCTTACATATATACAAAACAAAAGTAGCCGCGCGCGCACTTCGATTTTACGGCGCGCGAAGCTTAATTTTGTAGTCTTGGCGCTTCGGTGTGTAGCCTTTCTATTTCAGGACTCTCTCGTCGCCGTTTGCTCTCCCTCGCTGGATACCGCAACACACATCTAATCCTCCTTTCCCTTTTTCGTCCGAACCGGCAAACGCATCTGCGTAAATACATACTGGAACACTTTTCACTGATTATATTGTACTCATCAGAATTCAGCGTGAGTAATTGCTAAATGTTTGCAAATCGCGCAATCGCTGACGCGTAATAATTGTTTTAACAAAAATAAAATGTTAATAGTTATTTAATACATATCAGTGATAAAAGCATTTTACATTCCATTTTGAGAAAAACATTGAAAGTTTTTTAATTGTTCGTCTTTAATTGTTCTAAATTATCATATTTGCGTGAATTTTCAGATGAATGTTTAATGAAGGAACGTGTTACATACATGTATTTTAAACTGCTGTCCGGCGCGATTCTCGTAAGATTAGATCAAATACGTGTTTAAAAAAATAAATGAACAAAGATAAATGTTACAGAAAGAAATATTTGTACGATAGTCACGATGAATAAAAACAGCTGGTCGCAGTTGTTTTAGTCGAACAAATCTCTTCATTCCAACGTATGTACGTGAATAAAGCAAAACTTGAGTTCTTTTTCTTTTATCAATCCTCCCAATATTTCTCAAGTGATATCATATCACTTAATATATCTCTTATATAGTTAGCGTATATTGTGATTCAGGCATGTGTAATCGATGCGTATACAGATACGTTCTCTCGCGATAGTACAGTGATTTCAATTAGTAATTCACACCTATCCATTATCTCAAATATCCGATGCTACGTGTGTGACGCTTATCTCGCAATTCATTGACGAGATTTGTTTCGTCTCTCTATTGTGGCATATATCGCGATATGTTTATATTTGCCGACTGTATTAGAGACGATATTACATCCTCCATTTCGATTTGGTTCAGCTGTCCACAATTAGTTTGATCCTTTTCTCTGTCTCGCGCGTGATATACTGAGAGAGAACGTCGATATATGCACGTGCGTTGTGCATTTTGTGCACCGTGACTGCGCGAACGATAAACGACGCCGAGAAAATACAGATCGATATCTCGCGTCCCTTCCATTGAACGCGGAATGAGGCTCGCGCGCGATATAGCTCTTCCTGGGCATAAATAATAGAATTACAGGAGCGACGTAATTGTTACGAATTGCCGCTGTAATTTATGGATGCTTGTGGGTGGGCCTGGGGCGACGCGCGTTTTATCGCGCGCGCTTTGCGTTTGTCAAATGAAATTAAGCCATTATTGGAAGGACGACACTAGGTATGTGAAATGTTACAATCAGCGACTATCGGATAATTTTGAGTAAGAGAAAGTTATAAGCACACCTGTATTTTTATATATCAAATATAGGTATTTTGGATTATACTTTTTTGAAACAATCGGCAAAAAATGTTCATCACTATGTAAACATCTGTTGTTTTTGACTTACAGAAGAAAACTTTGTAATCGTTTCTTGAATACATCGTTTCTTTGATACATTTTCTCACACTTCGTTAGAAGAAACGAAATCCGAGAAGGATCCAAAGATAGAATTTTTTGCTTTTAGTTTTTTTTTTTTGGCTGATGAAAAAGCATACAATATCAAAGAGCAATACTATGCGTGTATAAAAACGCTAATGCCTTTTCTTCACAATGTTTTCGAACGTAAAGAAGATACAGAAATGAATTTTTGATAGTATTCAGAAACATATCTCTCTCATGCGGTCAACTCTCTCTCTTTCTTCTCTCTTTCTCGCTTGCTCGCACATTTACCAAACAGTTAACAATAATAACGGAATCGGCAAATTACAGCGATTACAAACAATCTCTTAGTATATTGTTTGTGACTCCTTATGTAAATGCATGCACGCGTCTCTTCTCAATTTCTTAGAAGATTAATCGTTCGTATGCGGGTCATGAAAATGATTCTTCCGGTTTGAAGATCGTCGCGCATAGGAGATCGTAATAAATTACAAAAGGAAATTGTATCTCAAACACATATGTGAGGACTGATGTCATTTTTTATCCAAGATAATCTCACAATTTATTTATTTATTTATTCTATTTATTTCGGAAAACTTTACCGAGTCGTACAGTAATATATCCTTTGCAGAAACAATTACCCAGTTATAATATGGAAAATTGGCACGTTATCTGGGATTTTCTAGAAATAATTGACATTCGTGTTGCGAGCGTGGACAAAACGCGGCCGAACCTTGATTACACATGACGCTCGCTTGACGCGTTGCGCATCTACACGCATTGGAAATGCACACTCTTATTAGTGACTCATAAGAATATACCTGGTCTTTTAAACGCGCGGAACTGCCTAGCACGAAATGTTTAACGATGACTAAGGTAAATCGGAACTGGTCGATATCACCGCCCTCTGCAAATGCAGCGGTGCGAAGCGATTCGAGGGCGACAAATGCGTTATCGTTAATACCGCTATCATGGCACGCTTTGTGCTGTTTCCTCTACATCACGAATGAGCAATAAATCATCACGTGTGACGCGTCATTTTTTCTCTCTTAGCTTATGTCGAATCTGAAGAGAACGAGATCGGTATTTCGGACTTGACGCTGACGTTAAATTTTAATTACACTTGCTCTTTTGCGAATCGTGTTTACCAAGACACTGTCATCAGTGAAGTTTGTGCGATATTCCTTAATTTCTTCGTGGAAGTCACTTGATTTTTTTTGGTTTTTGTCTTTTTACTTTCTCATGCTACTTCTAATTAGTTAATCATTCTTTGCGCTATACGTCGCAACTTGATCCTTGTTTTTTGGAGATCACTTCGCGATAATAATAATTCTAAATTCTTCTTATAATTGTTCGTTTTACGAGCAACATGTGACATTTTTCAGTCACGATGTTTACCAAGTGTTATCTGATGTGTTTCCTGATGCGAAATAAGACGCATATATCATCGCTCGTTCTTTATTCATACATGCGCAACATGTACGTTTTATTTTCACGACACTTTCTAGCATCGCTGGAGATGGGAATCTCGCGTCAAGCAACTTATCGATGCAATCTTCGCGATGCAAGTAGCGAGGATACTCTTTGCAAGAGCGATGAGTCACTTCTGCCATATCGTGACGCATACTACATTATTTTTATGGTATTTTCGTGTGGGTACTATGATTCACAACTTTACAGGCTTTTTGTACTACCCTTCTCCACCAAACAATCAAACTGTAAAACATCCCTCTTGTCTGAGCGATTTGTTAGACATCCCATATGTATTCGTGCATTTGTGTTTTATGTTAATATTTTGATTATTCTTTTTCGTTTGTATCATCTGTTGCTTATCTAATTTTTACAATTTTTAAACAAATCTATTTAAATAAAATAACATCAATCTCCCGCTTTTTAGAGAAAAGAGAGAAAACTCTTACAGTGAAATGTCGTGATTTCTCGGACAAGATTAGACGAAATATTCGCCGCCCGCGGCATCGTCAAAATAGAGGCATGCACCTGTTCCGTTAGAAAATGGGTAGAGTTTCTTGTCTTCTCCGTTTCTCGCGTTCTTCGTGTTCTTTTTTTTAATAAATAAAAAAAAGCTATTTTGTCTCCGCTTTTTCTTTTTTTTCGTCCTCGCTATTTTGTCCATCTGCCTCTTCGTTCTGTCCTTCGAATTTACTCTTAACGCACTTTTTCTTCTTCGTTCCGTTTCGGAATTTCGTGTTTCCACGTTCGTTCTCTACAGAGCCTTATACTTCCGTCACGCTTTTCCTTCGTCCGCTTCTGAACTACATACGAAGATTTTCGTAATTCTTTATATAAAATGAGCGGCTTCTCTCTTCGCGTTCGCCGTCTTCTTCTTTCCGCGTTTCGCTCGTAACGTTATTTCTGTCGACGCACAAACGCGACAAATGCCCGTAAGTCGCTTAACATGAACCGGATAGCGAGTATGAAGCATCTGAAGTCGAGTTTACATTTTAAAATAGTGATCAAGGACACCTGGGCTTGCATCATTTATTTTAACATTTCATAATATTTGACAGTATCTTTTACGTAATTAGAAAAATTCAACCAAAATATAATTTTATCTATCGTGAATTTCTATTAAAAATATTTTATTTAATTTTGATCTTTTTTCAAATCTTCAGATCTAATTAATACAAAATCCCAATTATCATTATTTTACTTCTTGCATGAACTATTTCTTTCCTCAACTCGATTGATTTTTTCTAATATTAGAAATCTCACAGAAATATCTCTGTACTGCGGCCATTGTCACGCGCTCGAAGTTAAGAGAATTTAAGAGTGCGCGTGTTTTAGCAAGGCTATACATAGATCGACATGTGTTTTAGAGCAAACCTGCACAGGAGTCTCCGATAATGCGGGGAGAATTTTTTCTTTTGAAATCCGAGATGCCGGCAACGAGCGCGTCCGGTGCCGGCGTTTGCTCAATTAGTCTACAGTTTTATTAAACGGTGTTGAAAAATCAGCAGAATTTAAATAGATTTCTGAGAATTAAAAGCGGCCAATCCGAATTGTTTGTTATCTCACTCTCCAAATGAGAGCATTTTTAATTCGTTGTAACCGTCGCGCACGTAATTGAAGGTCACTCGCGCGAAGTTTAGCGAGAAAAATCAAATGACAGACGATGTCGTGGATCTTGGAAAATTATTCGTAACACTTTCAAATGTCTTTGTTTTATAAAAACCTATAAAAAACTTTTTTTATAGGTTTCTTTTTAACTTCTTTTATAGAAATCTTTTTAAAATCGAACGGCAATTTTAATGTCGAGGTCCTAACTTCACACACGCCGAAGAGTGTTTTCCGAAAACATTCTTTTTCACTATGACGCGTGATAGACGAAAAGAATTTTTGTGCGTCCCACGGGAACAACTCACGAAATGTTGTCCGTACTCGTCTTTTTGTTCTGCCTTCTTGTGACTTTGTGGTTTTGTTTTTCTTCGCGATGAGATTCCGGTGCGAGTATCAGTCGAAATGGTATCACGTGGCGCAGAGATCATCGTCTGTTCTACCGTCATAGAGAACTCGCGCGGGAGTTCTCGCCATGACCGGCGCTGAATTTCTCGCGCGCTAGAAAAAGGAAGTAAAAAACATTTTGACGCGGGTATACATATATCCGCGCGATTCCTAGACTTGTCGCTCAACTTGACAATAAATCATGGACAACTATAGAACAATATTGTTTCAAAATTGCTCGCATATTGGATATTCAAAATACATTTAAAGAAAATTTATTGGTAATGATATTTCTTATTTAATTCTATGTCTGTTTTAATATTTCACCATTTCTTTAAAAAACATTTTTTTTTTGCTAATTTTCTCAATAACAAGAAAAAAATATAAAAGATATGCGGAATGCGATATATCGGGAGAAAGTGTTCTTTTTTGTTAACAAAGAAAACAAGTCATCGGATTCGCGTCACTCGGGTTTTCATTTTCCAAGTTCGACTAACAGCTAGCACAACGTCAATGAAATTGCATAAAATTGCGACGCGGAATGACATACTGATACAATTTGCGCGAGGACATCGTCATCCAAATATAAACGAGTAAACGGATCAGTCTGCCGGCCGTCTGGTTATTTATCCCGCTTTTCCGAGATTATCCCAAGAACCCTTCTTTAGCTGACCGTTCGGCACGTTTTCGCATGAATGTAAAGGCCGTTGCACGCGATGAATAATCCCGCGTCTTCAAGGAGAGAGATGCACAAGTCGCAATTTGTAGCGCGTAGAAAATTCTGCGACAGCTATGCAGCTAACGCCTTTCTGACAATATGTCAAATAACAATTAGTGTTGATACTGTCGATATGTTGTCCTGATGTTTTAAATCCGCAGAAAATGAGATTACATTTGTGTAATTTTAAAAAATTAATACATTGTAATGAAGTTTATAAAACTACTGGGAATAAATAAATTGAACATTAAAAAGAAAAGAACAGTTGAAAATGTTAAAAACTTAAAAATTTAAAAATATCAAAATTAATTCGGCTTTATCTTGTGTAGTTGTACGTGAAACAATGCACATAAGTATGTGATTTATTGCAACATTTATATGGAATTTTTGTGAACAAATACTACTGTGATGCGACGCTGAGATCGCAATTCCATTTACGCACAGGCTGCATTTCGCGCGCCAGTAAAGGTAAGCTTATATATACTCTCCGAGTTTCAAAATAGACATCCGACAGTTTACGCAGTACACGTCGCAGACCGTACAGAATCGTTCAGAACTCGACGAAAATTCAAATATCTCCAGGCACGCATCTTTGTCGACTTGAGACGAGCTTTACATTCGGACTAATTTCTCATCGGATTTATTTCTAACCGAAATTATTTATATTCGTTACACAATAGAGTGCGTCCGTGATACGTTTTATATTAAAAGATCGTTATTCTCTCTGTTTACTGAAACATTTTGTAAAACTTTCTTTCGTTTTACTAGTTTTTTGTATCGTTATTGTAACTTTTCATTTGTTTTTGACGAACAATGATCTACTCTATTCTTATAATTAATATAATATCACGAGCATATCGATAGACTTTATTCATTGATAAAGTAGAAGACGCTAATAAACGTCATTCTAGCAGATGTATTTTACGTGTCGGCTACTTTTAAAGTCAAGAATTTTTCTTTATAGCGACTAAAGTCGCGCGTATCCCGTCCTAAATACCTCTTCGGTCCCGGATATACATTTCCAGTTGTAACTACGATTGCTTTGCACTGTATTATAAAAAAAAAAAAAAAAAAAAAAAAAAAAAAAAAAAAAAAAAAAAAAAAAAAAAAAAAAAAAAAAAAAAAAAAAAAGCCGCGTTTGTACTACTTTTTGTCTATGTGACAACTTTGATAGAAATTATATAGTCGACCATATGTGAAGGCGCATGTGAGATCATCGAAATGCGCGAACAAAGAACGGTCTTGTTAAAATTGTCAGAAAAAATAATGACAATATATTATAACTACAGATATTTATAATTTTAAAATATTTTTAACGGCGTTATTTAAACTTTATTTTTTATATGAAAAATTTCTTTTTTCTCATAAAAATAACTCATTACGCATATTAAAATTTAGTTTTTTTAATTTATTAGTACGTAATTCAATATGTGTTATTTAAAAAAAATAAATCTTTATTCTTTTCATTATTTATTTTATAATTTTTAAAATTCAAGAAACAATATTGCTTCTATAAATGCATATACAATATACGGATGCACTTAATACTAGCAGTGAATATCGGAACGCAACCTTTTCTTATTATCATTCGAGCTTGCTGGTTAGCTGCTTCTTATTTTCGTCGCAAAGAGGGTGATAGTGTACGATAAATTTACGAGCTCAACTGTGCGTAAGATCCATTCTACATTAAGTGCAAACGCAAGTAGCAAATCTCATGGAATTGACCAATCACGTTTGTCAATTGGCTGATTTCATCACTGCGATTAGTCAATTCCACGAGATCTGCTACTTGCGTTTGCGTCTTGCGCTTAATGTAGAACGGGCTTAACATCAGCTGTTTGCAATATCCGTGGCGTCGCGTGCAATGATGCTCTTCTTCAGCGATAAATTTTGTTTCGATGATATTTCTCTTCAGTCGGCTTACGGTTGAATACACGTGTACACTCGCAAATCGATCGATACTGCTCGAAATCTATATGTAGAATGTTATCACGTTTATTTGTCAGCGCGCTAAGTGCACGCTCAGAACTCGGTTGTATTAGAAGAAATGGGCAGATAACAGACTTTGCCGAATATCTCGCCGGCTTTCCTGCAATATCTCGAATTTCTCGCATTTATTTGCAATCCGCAACGATGGCTTCTACAGGTGAGTGCAAGTGTCATGATAATTGCCGCGACGAGCACGACACTTGGCGGTGTACTTAGTATCTTGGGCTGCGTTCTGATATTCATTGTCAGTATCGGAAATCTATAGTTCATGGACGTGAAATAGCATATCAGTGTGATTTACGCAAAGGGGTAATAGAGCCATTAGAGCGAAGAAGAAGAAGAGTGTGTCTCATTTACACTAGTGGACACTGTGTCACACAGTGTCGCCTGTGTACGTAGCTGGAAAGCATCCATAATAACAAAAGCTGCGTTCCGAAATTCACTGCCAGTACTAGAGAAATCTATACTACGTATATGACTACGTTTACACGTACTGGTAAAACCGTTTTAATAAAAACCGTTTTAGTACAAAGCCGGACTTAGATGTCCTGTAAACGTCCCTTGTACTGATGTTATTAAAACCGTTTTAGTAAAAACCGGACTTAGATGTCCTGTAAACGAACATTTTTACTAAAACGGTTTTTATTAAAACAGTTTTACCAATCGTGTAAACGTAAGATTACGATATCTATATTATGTGCATTCCACACAAGTCCGGGAAGATCTATAGGAAAAAGTAAGAGATGGCGCGTGGATTTTGTTTTGGCGGGAAAGTTACGCGGCAGTGTTGAGGTTGATCTAAGGTAAAATCAGTCAATCGATCACCGTAATTAGTCAATTTCGCGAGACTTACAAACCGCGTCTGCGTCTTATGTAGATAGATGGACTTTTAGCTCATTGTCCGTTTCCAGATCCGTTGATTGATTGTCGTGCTTGTTACACGTTTGTTGCTTTCTTTCTGTGACAATTGAACACCTATTAACAATTTTCGAAATTATACTTTTGTTTGGCTGTGGTCGAACAAGTAACTTCCGTTGTATTCTTTGTCACGTTTTTGTTAAATCAGATTGATTTACATAAAAAGTTTCTTTACATTACAAGTAACTATCGAATATCGTGTGATAAGTTTTCTTAAATATACATATTAATACATATTTTGTAATTACATATTTTGAAAATACTTTCTGGAAGAATAAGTGTCCTCATTTTTTTTTCTGTTTTTTGTATTTTCATTTCTTAAATAATTTTATTGAAAGATAATAACTTTAAATCCTCAGTCATGAGAGAAAATACAATAAGATCTCCGTCCATTTAAGTCAAATAAATCCTTTGTATTATTGTTTGATTAGGCAAAGCAACTTTGGAAGCATTTATAAATATGTCTGGTACAACGTTATATAAGCGTCCTTTCACTGTGTGCGTCGAAGGCAACATAGGAAGTGGAAAAACAACATTTTTAAGTCACTTTAAGAAGTTTGACAATGTCAGTGTATTGGAAGAACCAGTAGAACTTTGGCGTGATGTTGCCGGTGAAAATTTACTGGTAAGAGAAAAAAATCTTCATGTGTTTGATAATGACAATGGTAAATACTAGATAATGTTACATTTTAGGAATTAATGTACAGTGATCCATCCCGTTATGCTTATTTGTTCCAATCTTATGTACAATTAACTATGCTTCAATTGCACACTTGTAAAACACCTTTGCCTTATAAAATTATGGAAAGGTCTGTTTACAGTGCAATGTGTTTCATTGAAAATATGAAGCGCAATAACATATTGAGTACAACTGAAGTTAGCATTTTAGATGGGTGGTACAATTGGTGCTTGAAAAATGCCAAAATTGAAACTAATTTAATAGGTATATATAACTTACCATGTATTTTAGAAATCTTTTTGTACTACTAAATTTGTGCTTCTTCTATTAACAAAAACTGAATAAATTACAATATTTAAAATGTAAATAACAAGATCACAGAACTATACTACTACTAGGAGATATTTGTAATTTTTTTTGTTTCATCATTAAATAGTATATCTAAGAACAACACCTGAAATCGTATACAAAAGAATGAAACAACGAGGCCGCAAAGAAGAAAATGCCATTTCACTGGAATATTTGAAGCAGATTCATCAAGTTCACGATGATTGGCTCTACCATCGAATTCTAAAACCGGTACCGGCTCCGATCATAACCATAAATGGCGATCGAGAACTTCATGAGATGGTAGAAGAGTTTGAAAAATGTAAAGATAAAATTTTCGGTAAAGTGATAGATGACAGCAATGTGAATAACACGATGATCACAGTATCGACAAATTGCTTATTACCCGAAATTAAGGCGGGAATCTCCGATTAAAATATAAAAATAATAAACATTAACAAATTTGTAAAATATGATTAAACCTAATGTGAGACATTAATTTTGCTGATCGCATTTATTTTTGTTGCATACATTTCAAATTTGGTTTCGACAATATGTTCGACACGCAATATGTGACAAGACTTACTTCGCATCTGTCATTGATGTTTGAAACATTTTCAAAATTTTAAAATGTATTTGATATTTGTAATCATTGAATTGTTACTGATTGACATTACTTTGTTAAAAAGTTTAAATTATTGCGATGTACATATATGAGCTTATATTAGTTAGTTTACTTCAATTTGCATTTATATTATTTCGTTGGAACATTAAATGTAATCAAATTTAGGTTTTTACATAATAAGCAAGTACAAAATATACATGTATAAACATACTATTGAAGCATTATTTATATTTTAATTAGAAAAATATATGTTTATTAAAGCATTGAACTATACTTTTGATTGATGTATACATAAAAAGATTAATATATATAAAATATTTATTTGTAAAAAAAACTTTAAAAGATAATCGAGAAAAATATTGTACGTAGTATATAAGAAAAAAAGAACAAAATGTAATATACTAGAAATAACTTCAGTAATGTCAGTTTTGATATAACGCTAAGAATTTTTGATTATGCGTTGTATACATTTCTTCTTTTGCTACTGGAAATAAAAAAACATGAGAAAATTAAGTAAACATTGAATTTTGAAGAATTGCAGTTTTATTTCTTTGATTTTTATGAGTATGAGTTACAAGTAAAAACTCGTACATATATGTCTGCGTTAAACATGTATATTGCATAAAATAATGTTGATATTACTGACTCCGAATATTGACCAAATCATGTTTTCCGGTTTTTGCAAAAACAGAAAAGTTTTTAATCATAATTTCGTACAATACGCATCCTATGCAAATTAGTTCGGTCATCAATGTCTCTTCTCTCGATTCGACACAACACGCGAATGTGAATGACCTTCGTAGCTAAAATCGCATATCTACAAAACTTATGCGCTACGGTGCGATAGAGCGATGTGTATATATATATATATATATATATATGTATATAAAAGTAAAATATGGAATGACACTTTTGAGAGTAAATAGAAAAGAAATCACAATCGTTTGCATATGTACTCTTGAGAAGAGTTCGCACGTGTCATGCTGACTAAGACGGGCGAGTCGCAGCTAATCGCTCGACGCAATCGTACTCTTGACAAGACCACAATATGCTGACTAATATGCCAAGTTTAGCGTCTCGCGTATTAGCCTGCTTCCAATCGAGTAATAGTTGATAGATCACCTGAAAGTATTATATTACATGCATCTTTATTTTTTTATTTTATTTTATTTTTTTTTTTAATTGAAATATTTAGACAATTCTTTATAAATAGATTTTTAATGTTTATATATTAAACTTATATTTAGTACTTTTTTATTTTTTATATAACAGCAATAAATCAAATTTTAAATGGAAGATCAAAGTTGACAGTTGTGAAATTTTCTGCTACTTACGACTAGATTTTCTCAGAATTTATTTACATACCTCGTCGATGCCTTTATGCCTGTAATTCTCCTCAAACTGCTCGATCTGACCATCTGAGTACGACAATCTCCGCGCGACGTCCCGCCATCCGTGACCGACGTGCGTCTTTATAATAAGCATATCGTCGAACGCGAGTTCGTCGTCGCATGTGCTTAACTCCTCCACACTTTCCGGCATTGGCCGGAACTTGGGCTTCGACCAAGAAGCCGCTTCGGACTGCGTCGGATACTGATTTACATTACATATATAGCTCGTTCGTGATCCGATGTTTACTCCGTTGGAATTGACTATGTTGTAACTCACGACGCTCGTGCCTTGCGCTAAAAATAGATTTCAGAAAATCAAGAAGAAATCTAGATGGGAAAAAAAAATATTAAAGAAGAAAGTAAAAAAATTATCATAATACTGCCTCATAATTCTGTTTGCGTTTAATTACAAATATTTGCGATTTATATTAATTGTCTCGAAACATACTTCAACTATAACTTTCATTAAACACAATTGTAAAGAGTTATGTTCACTATTAATAGTTACCATGCTAACTAGGGCGCCTAGATAACAAGCTTTTATCTCTGATATTGTGTGTTTCTACTATTTATTATGTAATTCTCTCTCTCTCTCTCTCTCTCTCTCTCTCTCTCTCTCTCTCTCTCTCTCTCTCTCTGACACACACACAAACACATAAACAAACAAACACGCACACACCTGGTATCGGTTGTAAGCACATACTCTATTCGCGATAAATAATTGCGAGATTCAAAAAGGCATAAAATTTTGAGTGGCGTGTTTTTTATATTACATTTTCTATCATTATTTATCTATACTATATTATGACGATCAGAAAAATTCGAATAAAATGGCTTCAAAGGTGAGTCTTCGAGAGAATATGTAACCGCTTGCAAAATTGTATTAATAAACGCGCCTCAAATTAAGCGCCGAAATCTAAAGGGCTGTCTACAATGGGAGTAGGCAGTGTAGAGTAACAAGTAAGGTTTTTGAAGTTATTTCATTTTTGTTTATACAAGTAATTATTTCGCGTCTTTCAACACGTGTCCTTCATCGGCTGACAGTAA
>QVOA01004976.1:0-28958 GCA_014825685.1 Pseudomyrmex cubaensis | reverse complement strand
TTTTTTTTTTTTTTTTTTTTTTTTTAAAGAATAAAATTGTTTGAATAATTGAGAACTACTAAAACCAGTAAATTAGCAATATATAGTTTGGAAATTGAGTTCAAAACGACTTAAAGCTATTGATGATAAATATATGGTGCGAAAAAAGATTAATAATTATTACTTTACGATCTACTAACTCCGCCTGTAGATAGAAAAAAAATTACACATCTAAGATTTACACATCGTGTAAAATATGCACGCAGCAAGAACAGATGTGAAAATTATTATTGACGCCACGACGTTTATAATCGCGAGAAGAAAATATACACGTATATCGCATGTGTGCGACACGGCACACTTAACCATCTTATTTGTTTGATTAATCGACTACTTAATTGCTGTTTAACGGTATGACATTGGAGCGCAAAATAGACGTGCTCGTCTTGCATGCCACTTCAACTGTATACGATGTAGATAACTTGTTCAAAGTTACCTCACGTGCAATCATTCTCTCGAGGCGGTTTGCAATTGTTTTAGCGATAAGAAAAACCCGTAGAAAAAAATAATGCTGATTGGTTCATCGAAATGCCAACACGAGACCACAACAAGTCATCAAGCAGTACCAAAGTATCGACTGATTTATCGTTGAAAGGATTTATAGTTTGTTCAACATGAAAATTGCATTTATGTCAGAGAAAAGTAACAGAACAGCATTGCTGAAGTTTTTCTGTTTTTTCACCAAACATGTTTCTCTAAATAATCTTCCGATGTAAAACTCTGCAATATATCATTGATAAACACGATACGACTCGAATTAAATAATAAAATTACTCGAATTGATTGCACTCGATTACGAATTTTCTTATCGTGATTTATTGAAGAATACAAAAAGGAGATAAAGGAATACGTGAAAAAAAAATAATACGTTATCGAGTTGCACGCTTCTCGCATGAAAAGGGATGGCACGTGCTAGTGGGTTATTATGACAAATAAGCGATTTTGCATAATAACACGTGTTTCTGCGGAAAGTCGCGATGTTATGCGCAACAGGCGACAGTTCCAGCTAAAATCACCGGGCAGGAATGTGCGCGACCTCGTCTCTTAATGCGAATCACGCTTTTCAACCGGAATTGTAACTCATTCTCGGCACGAAATCTTGTTTTACGAAGTAATGACTCTCACGAATGTTCCGGAGTTTCTTCTGTACTCAACGTAGCGAATCATCGTCCTCTCGTTATTGTGACAGAAGAGGGGACCTTCGAGTGACCTACAGACCCGACATCACTGCGGCCTCGTTCTTGGGTTCGACAAACCTACACGTCCGATCGAGTACAACGACGTTGCTGATCACACATTGATCCCGCTGTTAACATTCATGTCATCGCTTGAAATAATAGGAACGATAAAGAGAACGTATTGCACGTAGTGCTGCTTATCGCAACATTTACGAGCGTAAAAAGTTCCGCGGCGAAAGCGTATTCGAGACGTTAATCCCTTCCCTCCACCTGCTTCCTCGCACAGGCTTTTACCGAGAGACGAGAAAGTGCGGAACATCATCATTCTATCGTTTTTTTTTCTCTTGATCAAGTGTCTCTTTTCAGACAGACGCTTTGCTGTGATTATGCTTTTCGAGACGAAATTCACGGGTATATGAGAATATTTACTTATCAATCAGCTGTCGATTATGTAATTTACTCTATCAGTCAACTTTTAATCTGCAATTTTATTAATAATAATCTTGACATTGATATTTTAAGATTTTCAAGTGGCACGTCTCTGGATGAAAACCAATTACCAGTGATTAATATGATAAATATTAATCAAATATGATAATCTGCAAATATTGCGACAACAAAACGTTTGCTACTTATATTTAGCAACAATACATTTCGATAAACCAATTGTATACCGCGGAGTCAATCTCTAAACTAGCGATTACAAGACCGCGTGTGTGTGAACTCGAATTAAAAATCATTGATGATAGGTACGATTTCGTAATGAAATCAAGTTCGATTTGATGCGAAATTCGCAATCGGAATTGCGCAATGCTATCTTATCCACGAGCTAGATTTGCTGAAATGAAATTTGAAGAGTCGCATATGACGCAGGCTAGCTATTAATATGATGATAAAAGTGATCGCGAAATCTCACACCCGTCGTAAGACGACTAATCTAATATTAATAAGAACCACATTGTGTCGAAACGCAATGTGCACGCTCATTTTCTGTATTTGCTCACGTCAATGCAGATAAATGTGAGCAAGCACCTGATGATACAAAAGCGGGAGGCTCGTCTCACGTGCCTATCACCAGCTAATCACGCGAGCTACTAATGCAAACTCTCCCGGCAAGATCCCACCTATTGTTTTCCCATACATGTCGAGCGATTATTCGGATTAGTCGGATCTTAGGATCGCTTAAGTATCTCAAGATGCAGACCGTCTCATTGGCTGCGAAACATCTGAAGATAAACCTAAGGCAATCTTGAATATAAGAATGTGGACTATAAATAAATCGGTCTCATAAACTTTTTTACGCAATTCAAAATAATTTCGATAATTAATTATGGCACTGCGATAATCAATTATAGCATTTTTGCTTCATTGTAAAGTATACGACCGCGTCTCGGCAAATGCGTGCGTGTTTTTTCTCGTTATCGATTAAAAACTTACATAACAAAATTTGTGTTTTCTCTCTCTCCCTCTCTCGTTAGTTTGATAATAACTCACAACAAATGTATGAAAAGACATACATCATAATTGAGAAGAAGAGCACGAGGTGTATAAGTGGAACGTAATCAACGACATGTTGCAAGCACATGAATATTACTTTTCAGAAACGAATTATGCCATCATTCCGGTTATAACTTGATCATCGTCTCATGATCATATCGAACGCGTGTGTGCACAGACCGAAATTATAACAGTATTATCATTTTCGATATGTGTTTATTCGCGAGATAAACTAAACACGACATTTGGCTTAATGCGAATTTGATTCGTATCTGATACGTGATGATTGTTTTTAACGTCAGTGCGATGAGGCAAGTGCGCTTAAAACGCGTAGGTCACACAGCGCGATAAAAAGCCGTGTACGTGAAATAATCTTTCGTAAGCTGTGTTTACGCGCGATTAGGGTACAATGAGATATGAGGATTATGTTACAAGTTTGCAAAATCCCGGCGAGCTTCGCTCGCGTGTAATTTTTGGAATTGACGAAAAGTTGCCGTTCTGTGTATTGGCGGCATCTTGGAAATATGTTTGTAGATTATATGAATTTCAGATCTGGCTTTGCAACGACACCCTCTTATGTGAGAATATACAATGAGTTTCTCGGCCGCATTTTCGCATGTACAAACTATGAATTTTCATATAAATCTTTACACTATCATTATATCGTGCGATATCATCGTATCACGTGAACGAAAAGACGTTTGTGAGAACGAAGAAAGCTGACGGAATCCTGGGGATATAAAAATAACGATGCTAACCACAGGAAATCGTCTGTTGATAGACAATTACGAGTTACGTTCGGGCTAGCGTTCATCCCGATGCCCTGAATATTTCACAAGACATAATAATGCTCGTTATTCTAACTACTCCCTCGTTTCTTAAAGAGCCTATTGATTTCAATTGTATAATTTCAATGATATTAGCAAACTGAATACCGCACGCGAGAATTTGATCGACTCGACGACGGCATTTCTCAAGGATTTCCGCAGTTGATGCATTGTGGTATCGCGATCAGGATGATATTTCTGTATGTCTTTGTTTTGTCGCTTGCTCTCGGCAACGCGTCATCTCTCGACGACGTTATCGTGAGATTCATCGTTAACGCGACGCCTATTTTATTCCCACCTTTGAGGACATCTCTACAATTATGCATTAGCTACGGCAAGATTTTTCGTACTTTGTTGTTTACCTACGTCTGAAGGACGTCATTAATATCTTGAGTCTCTCGAGACCGCAAAAAAGAAATGCAATTAAAAAAAATAACGCAGTATTCTCTCTTCTCTCCCCTATACAGACGACACGATCAAACTGTCGAGAATGTTATCGAGTTACCACGTGATGCACAGCATTCGCAACTTGTACGGGGATTTCGATCCGAGGCTTTACGACAATCTGGAACACCGTAACTTATACGTGTTAGATCTGGACTGCGATTACGCCGTTGATGTTTTACGACAGGTAACGAATTGTTTCAAGCAAAGTATGAAACAAGACGTAGTGAGACAAAAACGTAAATATCTAGTGCGAAGATCTCGAATTTAAGCAATCAAAAAAATAAATTTTCTCTCTCACAAAGTAAAATTACATAAGTAGTAAAAGCCGATAAAGATCAGTCTGCAACTGATTGCCTGTAACAAACGGCTTTTTGAGTGTGTGAGGAAAAAGTTAGCGGTTTCTCAGAAAGAAATTGTGTGCGCGAACACGATAATATTTCAAAGATATCATCAACTTCCGGCGACTTTTACTGTAGTCTTAAATCGTTACACTCTTGTGCTTTTATCTTTCAGTATCTGAATTTACACACACACAGATATATTATAATAGTCGGTATTACCTGATAGGCACATTTGAAAAGCATGTTTGTCGCTCCGACAAAGTGGCTGCTCGTTCAAGATCGAAGAACGATCACCAACGACAACAACACCGAACTTTTGAAACACGATGACTCGATATTGGAAGTTTTCGAAGATCTGGCAATTTATCCCGATGCTGACGTGGTCGTCGCTCGGAGATTCAACAGCGATTTTCTAGAGCTACTGTCTCCCTACCGACCAAGTCCCCAAAGAGGACTGATATGGGAAGATCGTGGAAATTGGACAATCCAGGGTGGTTTGCGCATGAAGACTTTTGACGTGGCCTCGGCGCGGAGAAGAAATCTTCAACAGACGGCTCTTAAATCCTGCCTCGTGGTACGAAGAACGATTTTGAAAATGACGCAAGTTTTTCAAAGAGTTAAGCTACTGTATTTCTTGTAGATGACAAATCCTGAAACGATCAATCACTTGACTGATTTCAAAGATAAAACCATAGATCCCGTCACAAAAGCCGGATATCCGTGGCTACTTCATTTGATAAACCGGATGAATGCAACGTGAGTTCTTCGTTAGGTACATTAAGTGAGTTCGAACTGTGTGTTATATGATGAGAAACACACAGGCAAAGCGAGACAATCGAGAGAGATCGAGACACTTACAATCACATATCTTTATTTTACATATCAGAGTAAGTTACGAAGTTACAAATACTTGGGGGTATCGCGCGAAAAATGGTTCCTGGAGCGGAATGATTGGGATGTTGGAGAGACGCGAAATTGATATCGGCGGCACCGCTACATTTCTTGTGAAGGAACGTATCGGTGTCGTGCAATATGTTCAACTGTACACAGAAACATGGTAATTACTTGTGACACTTCAAATGTCTCGCCTGTGTATTTATACGTAATATAAAAAAATGTAAATACAGCCCGCGCTTCATATTTCGACGGCCTTTACTATCGACCGTAAGCAATATATTCTTGCTGCCGTTTCAACGAAGTGTCTGGATAGCAATCGCCATATTCCTCGCCGTAGTTTTTGGTTTGCTTTACACATCTGTCAAATGGGAGTTTCATCAAGACAGCAGAACGTCAAAATCGACAATTTATTGGAATCAATTAAATCCGAGCGAGCCAACAGTCAGCGATAATTTTCTTATTATTTTAGGCGCATTTACGCAACAAGGTAAAAAAACATCGTCTTAAACAACAACATACATTTCGTATCAAGCTAGCTTGGACATCAGAAGCTAAAAACTTTTCTTTAATAAAATCTGCTTGCTTAGGGTATTCATACGAGCCGTACAGAGTCTCGTCCCGAATTGTTACTCTTATGTTACTGCTGGCCTCTCTGAGTCTTTACGCGGCATATACTGCGAATATTGTGGGCCTGTTGCAATCTACTACAAATTCTATCAGAACTATTACAGATCTTTCTAACAGCCCTTTAAAATTGGGTGCTCAGGATGTCGTGTACAATCGACATTATTTCAAGGTTGGTGTACGTCAAAGAAGTTATGTTCTTTAAAAAAAAAAAACGTTAGTAACTTTCTCGGCTCATTCAAAATTGTTACTGAACAGAATCAAATCAAAGACTAAATAAATTTTTTTTGCGAAAAATGACAGTCTTTTCAAGACCCCGTTAGAACGGCAATTGTGGAGCAACGAATCGAGCCGAAGGGACGCAAGTCCAATTGGATGTCTCTGGAAGAAGGTGTACGTCGTATAAAAACCGAACTGTTCGCATTCCACGCTGAAATCGGCGCGGTTTACCAACTGATGCAGGATACATATCAGGAAGAGGAAAAGTGCGGTTTAACGGAAATCGATTTTTTGAACGTCCTGTCTCCACTTCTCGTGACACAAATGCAATCGCCTTATTTAGAGATAATAAAAAATGGGTAAGTGACATTTTACGTGCGAATTGTTTTCATGTGTAAAAACATGTTTGTTTAGAACTTGCAAATGATTCTAGTGCTTTGAAGTTACGAGAAAACGGACTCAAACAATACGAAGAACATCGTCTGTACACAAAAAAGCCTGTGTGCTCAAGTCAAACTAGCTTTATCACAATTGGTTTTACGGAATGCTACTTTGCGCTAGTCATAATGGGCTATGGGATATTGATCGCCGTAATTATGCTTGTGTTCGAATTCTTGTGGCACAAAAGGTAAAATTTCAAGAGACTGATGTTTCGTTCTATCATTATGTTTTCTAAGTAATTTAGTTTCCTCCGCCCGCCCTCTCACCAATTTGAGTGTAATTACACAAATTTACGCGTTTTTGCACGAAACAAAAGATTCTGCTTCGCCAAAGCAAGTTATTAAGCGTTAAAGATGAAAAATTTTCTTTTACAGACAAACTTTACGTGCAGAAAGAACAGCGTTGAATACGGAATGATGCCGTTATGTAAAATAATTATTTGTTTAAATGATTCTCCTTATATAAGACAAGTGATTATTACTTTGTACATTATTTTCTTATAAAGTTTAGACTATAAAGAGTTGAAACCTTATTTAGACCTTATTGAAACCTTCAGAGCTAAGATTTACACATGTTATTTTCTTAAAATTATTTGTGAAATATATATGTATGTACAAAACGTAATAAATAAATTTTACATAAGTTCTGAGTGGCGTATTTTTGACCAAATTCACAAGTATCAACTAAGTAAATAACAAAATAAGCTTTCGAACTCATCAGTCAAAATCAATTCTTAACAGACCATTAAACGCGCGCTGGTAAAAAATGCTCGTAGTAATTTTTTGTAAAATCAATCATTAAATCTACCGTGCACTCTGGCAGCTCCTCAACACATGTTGCCGGACTACCAGCAAAACGAGTGAAGGATGGCACGATAGTTTCCGGTGGCACAACAGCGCCGTCTTCGATATAACAGCAGTCCTTTAGGACAGATCGTCTTCCCTATGATAATATAACGAGTTTTCCACTTGTTATCTAACACATAATGTATGAAATAAATATGTTATACATTATACATACAATTAAGGCATTTTTTCCTATGTAGACATGGGAACCAACTAGCGCTGCATTTACAACTGCTCGCTCTCCCACAAATACATGATTTCCCATAGTTAGAGGAAAAAAGGCTATCCTAGTTTTGATAAAAAAGTTTATAATTTTGAAACAGATCGTGCTGTGTGTTTTATTATATATTTAACATGATCGACCATTTTGTGACATATTGAAAAATATATTTTACACTAATAACATATGATCAAACTTTCAACTTACCCTCTACTAAACTTCTTGAAAGGTGGTCGGATTACAGCATTCTTGCTGATAATACAATAGCGACCTGTTCTAACATTAGCTAAATCACCTCTAATGATAGCATCAGACTGCACTATCACTTTCCCATGCAATACGATATTTTGTGAGCCACACAGTACAGTCAGCCTGCTTACTTTGTTTCCTGACGCCTAAAATGTCAAATAAGAGTGAGGTTAGGTTTCAAACATTAATAATCAAATAAAACTATAAAATATCGTTTTCTCTCTCTTGTAATAATAAGATAAGAACTGTTACTTTTAACGTGACATTATTCTGACATTACCGTTTCAACATATTCAGCTTTGTTGTAATAAATATCCTGCGGCTCCATCGCACACTTGATTTGACGCACAGCTGACTAACTTTGAATCAAGAGAAGTTGAGTCAAGAGAGGCCGCTGTATTGAACGCTCACAAAAAGCCGCTGTGAACACGTAGTACTGGACGTAAACAAGGAACGTCAAGTATATTAATCACTGCAAATGCTACTTCTAACACGATTTTCTCTTGTAGGAATATTTATGTTGTTTTGTCTAGCGAGAAGTGTTCGCGCCCAGGTGTATCGAAACATGTCGAGTTCTGCTGGAATATATTCTGTAGCGTATGTCACGGTGCCGGATAATACAGTGGCGAAGAAAATAGCACGGTAAGAAAAAATATAAAAATCAACAATTAAATGCACAAACATTCCATTGCTAATGCAACATCAGTTTCAATAAATTTTCTTTTGTCAAGCGGTCTGGTCGAAAATAAATTAGCTGCCTGTGTTAACATTATTCCACAACTTCTTTCTATGTAAGTAATTTTTATTCTGTTTACATTACATCTTCAATTATGATGTTAGACAGAGAAATCCCATAGTATGACAAAAAGCTATTCTATATATTTTGATATAAAACTTATGTTCATAAATTTCTTACTCTTGACATCATAATTTGGCGTGCAGAATATCCAAGACAGGAGTGAGATAAATTACAATAACTTTTGTTACTAGATACGAGTGGGAAGGAAAGATACAAGAGGATCCTGAACTTTTATTAGTAAGTAAAAAATGTGTTAAGTGAATGAGTTAATTGATTTTCATACTTGTGTACTAAGAAATGATACAGCTATTTTTATCTCATAGATGATAAAAACTAGAACGGAAAAAATAGATGCTCTAACAAAATACGTAAAGTAAGTTTATTGGCATATATGTGTGCTTTGTATATGATATTCAATTTTACTAATTAAATGCTGATTTTATACAGAGAAAATCATCCATATACAGTTTGTGAAGTAATTTCATTGCCCGTAAGTGTTGGATTCTCAGTCAAAAGTACACATTTGGTGTTAAAATGTTTTTTTTTTTTAATTATAAGTATATAAATATGCATACATATTTCAGATACAAAATGGAAACAGCGATTATCTGAAGTGGGTCGGTGAAATAGTACCGCCACTTGATCAAAATGCTCAAGATAAAGAAAACGTGTAGATGTTCCTCATTGATTTTGAAAAAAGTCACTAAGCTTCTATTTCTTCCTAAAGCTATAGTCTATATTGGAATAAAGTATAATGATCCATAATGATTAAAACAATACATAAATAAATACCTAATATATGTATATGTATATAGAGAAATTTCACATCAAACAATCTTCACCTTATAATACTTATAATTGTGTGTACGTCTGTAGTAATTAATATTAACTAATGCTCAGTCATTCAAAATTTCTACGTTGTGTACACCATCCCTTATAATAAAATGATAAAATCGATTCTGCGAGAAAGTTTCGTATGATAATCGTATGATAGTAATCAACTGCCTGCAAAAAGATGCTCACACAGAGACAGAGAAGCTTCTTTTCCTCTTGCAAAATCGAATTTATAAAGACTGACGCACATTACACACATTTACGCATAACAATTTTAACAGTTATATTAAAATACATAAATATAAATATAAATATATATATGTAAAGTAAGGCACGTCTCTCAACATCCTGTCTTTCTCTTTCCGTGTCAAAGTTTCAACAAAAACACATAAGTACTTTTTCTAATTTTCATAAAACATTTGATTGTACTAACTCAGATTAATTTAGTGTATTATTATATATCTTGATTAAATTCGTGCGGCCAAAAGAGTAAACAATAATTTAATAATGTGTTTCCTAAAACAATTGTTTAAAATAAAATTCTATTTATCTCTCTAAGCAACCTACTCCTGTCCTTGTCGATTATGATATCGCATAAATGTAATAAGAGTCTTGCAACACTTGAATAAGATAAAAGTTAAATCGCTAAATTAGATAAATTATTGTCTTTGGTATTGCAAATAAGAGACGTCGGAATGTTCTTCATCTTATAAATTTCTATATTTGATTAATGCGATCAGCTTTATTTGTTTGGATTTGTTGGATTTTGAAAGGATCTCCGACCTCTCGGTTTTGCAATGCCAGCTAGTACTTTAAGACATTCTTCTACATACGCGCACATAGAACAACCACTTTATATAATGTGTCGTTAACTGATAAAGAAGCGCATTGTGTTGTATCGGATTAAACGTAATCAAAGAATCAGAAAAATAGACGATATGTTTGATTTCGAGTTAAGATGATTCTATGTATAGCTAACCAATAAAATAATACATATACATATATATATATATATATATCATATATGTACGTATTATATGATATATAATACATACATATATGATATGTACCTGTTCCTTTCAAAAGCTGAAAACGATGTTTGTCAAACTAAGTTTTTTGCTAATCTAAAATGTATCCAACAAACACCGTGTTGTCAGATTGAAAGCAAATTTGTTTTTCAACAGATTTTGCTATTAGAGATATTAAATATATTATTTCATTTGTTTTCTATACCAATTTCAAATAATTAATAAAAGAAAATCAATCACGCGACGAATCTTTATCAGCTTTGCGCTCTAGTAACAACTAGTATATCGACTTTGTACATTTGTCTCAAAATATTTCAAAATTTCTTCAACAGTTTACTCTCCAATTTTTGACATACATTCCACTACAACGCAAATTTTACAACTTAAGCAAGCAAGAGATAATAAGAGAAAAGGTTATGCAATTTGGTCTTGTAAAAGCACGGCCCAAGTAATTAAATTGATATCACGACCGTCGTTGGTGCAATCGTCGGATTCTTTTTGTCGCACTAACAATGAGAAGAAAGAGAAATCGTCAATCGTCGCTAATAAGACAAGTAATGAATGACAATAATAACGTGCAAATCGCAAGAATCCGTTGAATATTGAAAGAAGATTGAAACGAGATATCTACTTGGCGGACAAAACGATCACAAAAGAAGCGCATTGGACCGCCGTCATATGGCCACCGCACGAGGCGTACCCTCGAGCGCAATAAACACTTTCACGAGGCAATATGACAAAGATAAACTGAGGGAGTCAAATGTACGGTTCTAAAAAATCTAGATCTGGATAAAAACGAAGAGAATTTTGCGATTTATGCTAATAAATAATAAACAATTTAAAAAACTGATGTTGGCAAACGCAAATTATCATTAACTTCTTCCGTTCTCATAGCCTGGGTAAATCTTTAATAATATCTCTTTCAATTTTTCATTAATTAGTACTTCGTATTCTTTACCTAAATAATAGCGACATGTAGGACAAGAATATATCTCGTGGGAATTGAAAGTCTGTATTAAGCATGCAAAACAAATATTGTGTACGCAAGGAAGAGTTACTGGTTGATAAACAATATCCAAACAGCAAGGGCAGTTAAATCTGCAAAATTGATGTATCAGATTAAGTCAAGTAATCAACGTGATTAGAAAAAAGAAATTTATATTGTTTCAATTATATTAAATACCCACCTTTCTAAAACACATTTTTGAAAAGCGAGTTTTCCATCAGACAATGCCGCCATACAGTCAGCCCACACTTTAGCATTCTGTTCATCACTGTTTATTAAATTCTTCAATTCTTCTTCTAAAGTGTAGGTTTTTTTCATTTTTTTCAAAGGCGGTTGAATTTTCGATATGTCATTTGTTAGTTTATACCCTTCGGGATATTCCAGTTCTAAACCGAGTGAAGCAATCCTCGCTTTTCCTTCTGCAGTCCAAGGCGCAGGAGTTGAATCATCTCTTCTTATTATATACTTCCACATGATCAAACCATCGTTATTCTTCTTTGGAAAATATTTTACTACTTTATATATACCGTCGTATCTGACAGAAAAACAAGATTATAAGTAAAAATAAAAAAGATAATATATATAT
Source organism: Pseudomyrmex cubaensis (assembly GCA_014825685.1). Classification (NCBI taxonomy): domain Eukaryota; kingdom Metazoa; phylum Arthropoda; class Insecta; order Hymenoptera; family Formicidae; genus Pseudomyrmex; species Pseudomyrmex cubaensis. Next base: position 16,881 of record QVOA01004976.1, on the reverse strand, counting down.
AAATATATATATCCGTAAAGTAAGAAACAACATATCTGATGTACCTGTAACCTTCCTTTGGTGCATATTTGTTTCCTAATTTAGAACTGCGCACTACTCGGAGTGGTATACCTCCCTTCCAATTCTTGGCTGTAGCACCACTTGTGTTGAAAGGAGCGTTGCAATTTAAAGCCAGTGCCTTATTCATTTTAGTTAATTGCTGATCTTTACTTTGCTTGGCAGTCCTCTTGTTACCTAAATCGACTCGTATGAGTTACACTTTTTCTAAACTTGACTGATTTGTTATACAATACCTGATAAATCTCTGCCGCCGGATCCAGTATATTGAAACTCGTCGCCTGTGTCGTAATCGCCGTCGTCATAAAGACCTGATACAACAATAGAATATGCGCAATCGTTTTCTCGTCCATGAATGCCACCTATTTGTGATCTGTGTACTCCCATCTCCAAGACCTGTTTATTAATATTTGTTTTTTTTTTTTTTATATTTATATAACTGATAAGATATGTGTAAGAACTAGGTGGAATGTTCAAAACAACTCACTTGAAATCTATAATACCAATTTGTGCCAACTTCTATATTAGGAATTGGACCACGATGAGTTTTAGGAACAATAGTGCATTTATTTCTTGCACCAACACAAGCCATGCCATTTCCCCAATCTCTTTTGCTTTTTTCTTGTTCAATAGGTCTTTTTCTTGAGATTTTTAGTTTATCACCTGGCTAATAGGAAAAAGTATACTTTTTTTTATATCTTTTACCATTTAGCAGTTATTTTTAATGGAATTTATCTTGAGACATCTTAGATGCGTGTATTACCTTAATAATTTCAGTTTCATCATTTTTGCATTCAGGACAAAACCACTCATCTTCCTCTGGAACTTTTACTAATGGCGGTTTCAAACATTCTAAGTGATATCCATACTGACACTCATCACATATTAATATACGATCTTCATTTTTTTTCCCAGCACACACTTTGCAACCACACTCTGAACATTTTCGACGAGGATTATCCATACAATTTTGACAAGCAGGAACAACAGGTCTACGTGTACCATTACTGATCATAAATTTGTCATCTTCCGCAGTTCTCTCAGTCAACAACTTAGGCTTTTCTATTACATAGATGTCTCCTTTAGGTACGATATTGTCCATTTCAAGTTGATCACTGATTTAAAAAAATAAGAACACAAAAATGGAGGATGCAACAGAAAAATGAATACAGAGAAAAATTCTTTTATATAACATATGATGTATCCCCCCTCTCATACACAATTAGAAAAATAATAAAATTTAAGAAACATGTAAAAATACATACTATTCCATGTGAAATTTTCCAGTTAATTTTCCATCTTGTTTTATTTCAGTTACTGTAAAGTCATACCACAGTCCAATATTTTCTGGCTCTTCCATATTATAATTGATCATTACTTTCTGACCAATAGATAATTGACTAACTTGTATTTGATGCCTAGCACGAGGCCGTATATATGTTTCAGGTACATTAAAAGGAATAGCTTCGTTATCAAACTCCCACAATACATTATAAAGAATCTCCTCTCCTTCTTTTAAAATTTTTTGTATAGTAGCTTCAAACCAAACACTATGCTCTTTGTCAAGACAGTCTACAGCGTCATTAACTTTATAATACAAACTTTCTGCATTTTCTTCAACTTTTGACGTCACTTGTTTCTTTAATGGCTGATCTCTTTTTACTTGTTCTTCTACTGATTTGTTTTGTAATTTAGGTTTGCTTATCTTTTTCTGTTTTTCTACATTTTTACTAGATGTTGGTTCATTCCCTGTATCAGTTATTCTTCTCAAAAGCTGTATTACATCATTCAATTTGATGTTATAATCATAAATTGTATAACAATCTTCTAATTGTTTGCCGCCAAAAAATAGTCTTTGCATATCTGTTTCGACATGCATTTCTTTTTCGATTTCATGCTAAGAATCAGAGATCACATAATTATTGAAACGTAGTTGTAATAAAATAGATAAAAAATATTTTAAATCTATATTTAATGTGTAAATACAAATATCTCATATTTACACATATACCATATATAAGATTACAACATGAAACTCACGTAGGGGTTTGCTCGAAATTGTTTCTTATCTAACAGCTTACCTTTAAATCTCCTATTGTAGCTGTTTTGGAAATTGATATAAGCTCTTCCTTTTTTCCATCTACTGTTCTCACTCTCACGTACATGATTGCAATTCTCCTCAACACTCCGCTATAAATCAAAGATGTGCAGAAAGAAGACGGTTTGGTGCAGTTTGGCGGTTTTCAAAAGCAACGTTTATATTTGTCAGGTTTGGTTTGATGTCGTTTCATAAATACTGGTTAAAGCTGCTTTCACTATCTCTGCAAGTTAACTGAAGTTGGCGAAAACGGCCCTAGAATTTGTATCAGGCATGTAAAATCTCCCTAGGATCTTTCTCTCGCTACTGGCTCGTTTATGTTTCTCTTTCTGCCACTTAAGCAACAGAGGCGCTGTTAATATTTATTACAGCACAAAAATATTGACTGTAATAGTCTATGGATATTTAGTCATAACTACACCAAACTCAGCTGTAAAGCACCATAAAGTGCAGTGGGGGTGGAAAAATGTGTCAAACAATTGTCAAATATTTACATATGTACGTGTTAGCTGAATCAAGAGAAATAATATAATAAATATAAAATGGCTGAGAATGAAGTAGTATCCGATAGCGATGAATGTCTTGTTACAGAAGCTATTAATTTAGATATTGAAGAGGTATTCATATATTTTAACACACACACAGACAATTATGCATGCAACATAAGATTTCTCTCTCTCTTTCACTCTTTCTCTCTCTCTCTCTATATATATATAAAAATAATAAAATTTTCTTAAGTTGTATATCTTCTCAAAGAAATTCTTTTTGTGTTAGTTACTTTTTTATTGTATATTAGTTATAAAAGATATATTATTATTTATACAGTATAGTTGTAATATGTACTAAAGTTTACTAAAAAAGAAAGATATAACAATACTTTCACGTCATTATAATTGTTTTTCAGTTAGATAACACAGAATATGCAATACCAACCTTGAATGAATTACCTACTTTAGAGAGTATATTAATGGAACCTGATTATGAGTCGCTATCAGATACAGATGATGATATTGGTATATCAATAGGAGAAAAACTTGGTAGTAGTGAGACAACTAGCATTAGCAGTCACTTATCATTAAATTCGTTAAATAAGTCTTCCAAAACTTATCAGAAAGCATCTCTGGGTATTATTTTAAGGCATGTTATACTCAAAGGAATAACATCACAAATTGTATCGGCTAGTGTAAGCAGTTGTGTTTTGTTTATTCTATATAAATTTATAAATTTGAAAAATAAGTTTTTAAATTACATGTTTTTAAAATAATTATATGAAATATACATACATATATTTGTATCTATTGTATAAATATAAAAATATATGTAAACTATATATTTATAGGAGAGAGTTAATGCTGGTTTAGCTAGCGCAGTTGCAGCTGGAGGCAACATGTTAGTGATTGGTACAAGTCATGGTTTGATATTGGGCTTTGATTCTTCACAAACATTACGTTGGTGCGATCAAGAAGCGAGGCACCAAGGTTCTGTTTCTGCTCTTTGTTTTAATCATGAGGGCAGTAGAATACTGGCTGGTTTTGTCAGAGGACATATCTTGATGATAGATAGCAGTAATGGAAAAGTTTTACGAGTTCTTACAGATGTACATCCACTTGACACTGCTGTGTTACATGTTAAGGTATAATTATTTTTCTCATCAGTATGCATTAGTTTAATATTTTAAAAATTTAGAATTGTCTGGTTAATTAGCCATCTAAACTTGATTTGAATTTTAGTTCACAGATTCACCAAAAATAGCTCTATGTAGCGATAGTGGCGGTTCAGTGTTTGAATTGAATTTTACTAGAGTAATGGGTGTAAGAGGTTGTGACAGTAGATGTTTGTTTAGCGGCTCCAAGGGCGAAGTGTGCACTCTAGAGCCTTTGTTACTGAATCATTTGCCTTCACATCCATTGAAAAATTATACTTTAGTAGCAATGGCAACATTATCAAAGGTTTTGTTGTTTTCTTAAGAAAATTGAAAATTGTAATTAACGCCTAGATATATTTATAATTCTATTTTTACTTTATATATAGGTAATTGTTGTTTGCATAAAACCACGAATGCGAGTTGTACTGAGTCATCCGTTAACTGGCTCCCCGACAGCGGCACCGCAACTATCTTGGCAGTTGGTTGTTATACAGACAGCTGATGGATCTCGCGTGATCGATCCGGTATTAGCGCTCGCGAGAGACAACGTGGTGCATTTTTACCAAGTATTGCCATAATAATATAATTACGTTATATATCTTGTTTACTAAACGCGTTGAATGCCGAGCTATAACTTTTGCTATTAAAACAACACGATTGAATACTGAATTAGATAATATTATCACACACTTTTTAGAGAAAGAGAAAGGAGCCTGACATAGAAACGCATTCAGTCGAGAAATATATCATGGTTTATTTGTTGCACACAAAATTCTTTTTATTAATTTAGATGTCGCCGGAGTTATCTCTACTACTGTGACTCCCCCTACCTACGGCATTCAACGTGTGAAGAATATTTACCAAATTAAAGAATATTGTCTATTGACACAAGGTATACACCGAAGGTGGTTCGCGGGTAAAGTTATCTCCTCTTCGAAGAATGACGCTACCGTACACGATAAGCAACTTGAGATGGTTAAATCCAAGATCTCTTATAATACTTGATGCTCAAGAAAAGTTACATTTGTTGGACGTAAGAGCGCAAGATAATTTGGAGACGCTGGATATGAGTTATGTTGGTATTTCTTACGCCTCTAGTCACTTTAAAGGATTGTCCACCGGTGGAAACGTTTCGAAGGTGCGAAAGGCGTAATGACGCAGATCAAGAGAATATTGTATGTCATTTGAGATTGTCTATATAAGAAATACGTATTTTGTGCACAGGCAATGGCGTTGGCCGGTGAACGAGCGTGCTATAACACTGTTGTAGTTTTCGGTACGCAACTATTGTTACTAGGTACAAAGAGTTTACATGTTATTTGTATAAGAACATGGACGGAGAGATTGCAACATTTGGTTGCACAGGTTGGTGTTTGACAGTAAAATCTAGAATGTCCCAAAAAAAGTTATCTAGACTTCTTTACTGTCTTCTTCGCGTCACTATTTCCGTTTTTCGCGGTTAGGAAAAACACTTATGTGATCTTTAATCACAAGAGTATTTTTTCTAAATCGCGAGAAACAGAAACAGCGACAATAAGAAGACTCTAATGGAGTTAAGATAGTAACATTGGAAATTTTACTGTTAAAAAGATAGAAAATATTTTTGCAATTTAGAGTAGATATGTAATTGTTTTGTTACTCATTTTAGAAACGTTTTCCCGAAGCGTTAGCGTTGGGTCTTTCCTTTTATCGAGACAAGGGAAAAGCTGTTATCGGTCTTCGAGGTTCCAAGCAACGTCGCAGTCAAATCGCGCGTGAAAAGGTTTGCGAAATTCTGACGCAGTATATGGACGAATTGAATCAGTGTTTGGTGGAGGAAAATACGGATTACAATACAATAGTGCTCACTTGCGTCGATTACTGTATTCAATTGGATTATTTTGACCTACTGTTTGGAAAATTATGGGATATGGTTTTTGAATCTGAAAAATTAAAAACGAGTTATTTACACGCACTCGAAGCTCCTTTGTTGGATGGAAGCCTTCCACCGAGACTGCCACCGTTAATCGCCCAACAATTGATTACTCTGTATAATCAGGAAAATAAGATAGAATCATTGGAAGCAATCGCGGTTCTACTCAGTGTGGACTGTTTAGATATTCATCAAGTAAGTTCAGTGTTTGATTTGCTGGCATATGCAGCATTTTATATGCACGGCTGAATTTTCATAGGTAACGACAATCTGTCGTCAACGAGGACTTTGGGAAGCGCTGATTTATCTACAGACAACGGCGCTTGGTGACTTTACAGCGCCTATACATCAATTAATGCCGATACTTCAAAACTTATTGCGCGATTCAACAGCTGTTCTTTCCCGAGACTGTATAAAACTCGGTAACGCCATTCTAGTTTACACTAGTTGTTGTCTAGCTGGCCGTGGGTTTCCCAAGGATGAGCTTCCCGAAGATATGCGACAAAAAGCAAAAGCAGACATAATGAGAGCCTTGCTCTCTCAACATTCCAGTTTAGCGAACGACATGGAAAGGCAATATCCGTACTTGAGAACGTTGCTGCAATTTGACGCAAAAGGCTTTCTCGATGTTGTGGCCATTGCCTTTCAAGAGCCAGAATTTACATCCGAAATGGGTCTGCGACATCGACAGAGACTCATAGATATTTTGTTGAGCATTGTTATGCCAAGTACGCCACTTAGTCCAAAGAGTAACGATTATATCACGAACGAACAACAATTTATGGTGCTTGTGTTCGTGGCAAATGAAGTATCTGAAAGTACTGTTACCCTGGACTCTAATACGTTAAATAAAATGGTAGATATGTTGTGTGTAGATTCACAGGTGGAATCATTGAAAAATTTTAAAACCGAGAGAGAAAATGCTATATTAGGACTATTGCATTCTAAAAAGCTATGTAATATTTCCGATAACACCTTACTAAGTTTAACAAATAGGGCGGGTTTGTAAGTATTTTTTCTTGTACGCTTTTTTTGCAATATTTTACATTCTTTTGTGATCGCCACGGTTACACATAATACAAACATTTATATCGCACGTTATTATTACAATAGATTTGTTGTTGCAGTGTGAGAGTTGCGGAGTTGCTGTACAGCGCGCGAGAGGATTGGATAGCTGTGTGTAAATGTATGATCTTAGAGCCATCAAGAAATCACGACATTTGGCCTTGGCTCGAGAACTTGCCAATCGCTTCGTTGGATCAAGTTGTATTGGCTGACGCATCGACCCTCATGACAATCAACGCGAATCAGTTTGCTACAATCATCGCAACGCGACTGCACAGCAAAATTGATGCGATATTAAAAAATCTCAATGATAATAAAAGCTTGCAATATAAACTGCTAGGAGCGTTGTATCGAATTGCGCAGGACAAGGAAGATGATATTTCTCTGGATTTAACTACCGAACACTTGGAGAGATATTTGGCACTGATGTGCGAATTAGAACCGGAACGTGTCGTTACTCATTTGAACGGACCGCATGGATGTAGATTGGACGAAGCATTGAAGATCGTTCGAAAATACAATTGCAAAAGCGCAGAGGCAGTAATGTTGGAAAAGTTGGGTAGTTATCAAGATGCATTTAATCTCCTACTGAAAGAATTTGAGCAACAAGTGACGATGTATCGACAAGGTGATGTTTCGGAAAATGAAACGATATACGCTGCCATGCAGCTTGCAGGATTATGTCGAAGATCGGCAGGAAATCTGGACTGGATGGCTCTTGTAGAAGCCGTGTTCCGATCGCATTCGGAAAACAGTACAGAGAAGGCAGACAAATTGAGCAATAAATTGTTAAGACTAATTCTAGAATCTCTGAGCGGCATGTCTGTTCTATCGAATATACTCGAGCAGATCTTGAAAAATCCATTAGCGATGAGCGGCACGATGGGTGATTTACGGCAGTTGCTGTCTGGAGTCCTTACTCAATCGCGATACGAGCAAACCCTAGTCGAAACTACCGCTCGATTAACAAGTTTAGAACTTCACAAAACTTTGAAAAAATCCTTGAGGTATGCAAAAACAAACAAATTTATATATATAATACACGCGAAATACAATATTAAGATTCTCCTATTAGATCAGAAAATTCGTGAGACTTATGAGAAATTCGTCTTTTAATCAGGCATTTAAATAACTAAAAGCGTGGACTGTATCGATGCGCTTTAGTACACCGATTCTTTGTCAATCACCGTAAAATAAATCTCACGAACCGCATATCATAGCTGATATTAATTATTTTCATGTATACATAACGCAATTAGGAACATGTATGTGTTTTGCCGCTCTCAGGGATGCTGGCAGAGCATGCGGCAACATTTCCATAAATTGTTGCGTGTGCAGACAACCATTGTCGCACTGTAGCGATTATGTGGTGGTGTATAGCTGCGGTCACGGATATCATTCAATGTGTATAGGTGAACCTAAGTCGTGTTACAAATGCATCAACATGAAGGGATGGGCGCCTATCGTAACTAATGTCGCACACGTCGTTCATCAACCCCCGCCGGTGAGTTGTGAAGAAATTTCTTATTATGTTGCCTTATTTTTCCGCCAGCAAACTCAGGCTCATTTTTAACCCATGGATTTTTGACTTTTCATTACTAGACACACATTAAAAAATAATAATTGTTTTGCAAAAGTAGAATTTGTGTCACGGAGATCAATGACCCTGAGTTCGCATTTGCTGTCAGAGGGTTACATATGGAATTTTTTGCATCACTTTCTCCTACATTTATTTATTACAGAGAAAGAGACAGCTTTTTCCGCCAGAATTTCTACGCCATAAAGATGTCACATTAAGACTGGCACCACCTTGTTCTATACCTGACCTCGAGGGCATCCTTTAATCTAGTCTTTGACTATCGAGAGAAAATGATGATCGTTTGTAAGTGGTATGTAGTATTTTTGAGATATATTAAGAAAGATAAGTGTGTGTGTGTGTGTGTATGTACATACACACCACATACACAATATATTTCTATGTTAGATCTTGATATTACGATCTGTTTAATTTTTGCGCAATGCATTATGTAATAACTCGATGTAAACTCTATCCTTGAGATTTTAGTTGTTTTGACGTGCACTGATGTTTATGATACATTGCCAAATACAAATTATTTACTGAAGAGAAATACCAAGTATCATGATTGTTTATACACAATGTATATCATGTTTTATTATTTTTCTTCATATTTTTACATTACTCACTTAAACGCGAGACATGTGATTTTGCACATCTTCTATGCTGTTTCCATGGTTGGTGTCAGTGAAATATTTCCCTATTCTGGGCTTGGTTTTAATAATAAATACTGGTTTTCTCGGTGCATTGTCCGCTAGTATATGATGTGGATCTACAAATTCACTGCCCAATAATTCACCAGTGAGAAGTTTTGCCACATTTATGAGAACATCCAATTCTGAACAATTGGATTTGTTAATCGGTAACAGTGTGATAGTAGAAACATATGTGTCTATAGTAGATTCTAGCTTCATGAGAAATGGAATCAATTTCGATATAGCTAAATAATGTTGTAACTATAAAGTAAAAGAAAAATTAATAAATATGAGATACTTTAAAAATTTCTATATAAATGTGTGTGAGTGGCAAGCATGCATGCATATGTGTATTTCAGTAGATTTGTTTACACAACATTTAAAATTGCCTAAGTACATGCCTTGTCATCACATCGTTCTAGATTGCTCAATAGATTCTCAATTTCATTTAGCAAAGTATAACATCTGGCAAGTTGTTCACAATTGTCTGCAACATATTTGCTTTCACAAATGCGCAGTGACTCTCTTGTCAAAGACTTTTCTTTCTTTATTTTATCAAGAAGCAACGATAAGGGTACTCCTGATTGTACACGACTACCCATTCGAATCTTGGAATACCTTCTACAGACCTGTATGTTAATTCAGTAAATACTTGTACACTACAAATATATAAAGAAAGTAAACACATAAAACCTACCTGCTTTTTAACAGAAATCCACAAAGTGGTAACTTCGTTTATAAATTGTTTGAGGTCATTACTGCAAGTATAACTTTCAGATAAATATAGTAATGACTGGAGTTTATCTGTTACCGTGCACGACAGTTTATCAAACCATTCGAGTTTGTCACGAAATTTAAGATTGACGTTGAAACTTTCGGTTTTGAGAATGCTTACCTGTTAAAAAAATAAGGATATTATTACAATGTGACGTGTGTGTACGTAATATACACATACCCATTATTATTCCACCAATAAAAAGTTAAATGTAACACACGCACATATGTATTTCGAAGTTGCACGAAGATATTTACTTACGGTTTTTTCAAGAATTTGTGTGATTTCATAAATTGAAGTGACATGTGTCGCCATAACAATATTCTCATGAAAGTTATTTCGAGTATAAATGTAGTTCCTTTGCGTCAAACTGACTGCAATAAAATGAATGCATTTCCAAAGCCAACGCGCGATAGTCTTATTTTTCCAGATGGTAGATACACGTACATTTCTTTATTAAATGTTTATGTGGCTACAATAACCTTTCGTAAATATAATATAAAAGACTTCCGGCCGGTTTTCTCATCTCACTTTTGGTGATAAATGTGCCACTATATGTTATTAGTGTATATAGTTCACATCACACGTATCATAAATTGGTAAAGAAATAAACAAACGCATTTATCGCGATAAGAGTGAGATGAGAATGCAGACTATTATTTTCTTCTCTTTTTTCTTTATATAAATCTGGCGTTATTAATTCTTTATAAGCACTTCTGTGTGTGTGTGTGCTCACATATCATTATCTAATGTACATATAATTATTATACTTAAAATATTATTAATATTATTACTAGTAACATATTTTTTTAACTCCTACACTGTAGGAGTACTACGGCATTAGTTATTAGTATTTATTTAGTTATACATGCATACACGAGCTTATCTCAATAATTGCAGTAAAAACATTTCGCACTTGCTGTCAGAGAGAGAAAATGAGTGAGTGAGTGAGAAAAAGAGAGAGAGAGAGAGAGAGAATAAATGAAGATGAATCAATAATTATATAGCCTAATGTTATTTTTAGAGAAAAGGAAGAGTTGGAAAAGACTTATCGAAAAAAGGGCGCAAGATGGATTATACAACACATAATTTAATTACTGCAAATTAAGAAACAGGGTTTAATATACAGCCGAATCTTTTGTTATTCTTGACAAGTTTTTGGGATCACACTCGCTCTCTAACTCTCTTTCTTCAATTAATGGCTATAAAGAATGACAAAATTAGAATCTTATCAAACATAGAAAGAGTAAGAATATGAAAGGCAAGCATATAGGAGTTTGACTATAAATTTCATATAATACTATCAGCGTTGGCTCTTATTAGTCCCTTTTTCTTACTTTGTTTTAATCTTCTAGAGCTCATAAGCAAATTTATTTTTATAAAGTTAAATTTGTATATAGAGTATTTCCGAATTAGTTCCGGAACATCGAAGATACTGATTTTTCGTGCAAATAAAAAAAAATTATAAGTCGGAAATACAGAATAAAAGGTTTTGTAGAAGTTTCTGTTTTTTAAAAAAATGAATTGAAACATATTGAAATAATGTTTACTTTAACAAATAAAATAAAGTTTTTTAAAGCGGACTTAGAGTCGATTTTACCATCTTTGATTAAGCTAACCGACCGATTAATTGTCAAATGATTAGACAGTTCTATTAAACGATTAATATGTCAATTCCAACGGAATAATCGACCGATTAAGTTAATCAGAGAACGTTCCTCAATCATAGTTTTGTGATCAGCCTATTCTAGATTTATTGTAGATATAAAACTACCTAGATATAAAAATACCAATCACACAAGCAGCAATCATTGAGCAATAGTTATTAGAAAATCATTTAAACGTAACAAAATGTTAATATGTTTTCAAGATTTAAATTTTCTAAAAACGCGAAAAATCTTATACAAAAAAACTTATATTCTACATTTTCGACTTATATACATAATCAGTATCTTTCTCAGTATATCTTTCTCTTTACAGTTGTATCTATCGATTCAGGTGAGAACATCTTGTATAAATATTTTAAATATTCCTAAATACAAAAGTAAAAATAATATAAACTTTTTTTCATGACTTAAGTATAACATTTAGAAATTTATTACAAAAACAAGTGTCTCTGATATATTGCAACAAAGATCATCTATCAACATGTATTGCTGACAAAAATTATTATGCTATTTCGTCATACTTGTATAAAACGAATAAAGTATAATAAAAATAAAGTTTATGTGATTTCCTGGATTTAACGTTTTAATGTAATTTGAAAATAACTTGGAGCCAGAATTGGTTGTATATATATTTGCTTTTTTATTCATTTATTTTAGAAGCTTATTACTTATGTCCATACTTCTGCAAGCAAGCTATTTAAACAACAAGTATATTAAGATTTTTAAGTTCAGTTTATATTTACTGATATTGATACCTTTGCATTTTAAAGTCAATAATAGTGGCAATTATCACACATCTCGAAACTATAGTCAGTTCTTCTTATCATGTAATTAAAAGAAAAGTAAAATTTCCGTAACAAATCTACGTTGAACACAAATTGGTACAATTGGTGATACTTGTTCTTCATGGACAATTACTTATACACATAAATGTGTACCAAACTTTTACGTGAAGGCAGAAAATACGACAAGGAACATATAAAATAGTTTTTTAAATTGTGTGTGTTGTATATGTTTGTATATGTGTAAATAATCACCTGTTGAACCCTACAGTTTATTGTGACAATTTTTACACTTGACAGTTTATTCCCAATTTAAATACTGAATCTCTCTCTCTCTCTCTCTCTCTCTCTCTCTCTCTCTCTCTCTCTCTCTCTCTCTCTCTCTCTCTCTCTTTCTCTCTTTAAATATGTTTCTATTCATTCTCGTCTAACATTCACACTGTCGACAATTGCGAGAGTGAGCGTGAATGTGACATTTATGTATATCTATAACGATATTTATTATTATTACAATATGACTGTCTATAACTCCCATGCCGCGAACGCGCATAGGTTGTATTATAGAAACGTCTTCGATTATGACTGTTATTAACTGACGATCGATTTAATAATCGACGATCGAAACAAGGTTTGTTTTGATACTCTTGGAATGGATTATAAATCGTAGATCTCTCTTCGTAGGATCGACGATTTGTGTGATTCTTGACTTTCTTCGTTCGACCTTTGTCCATTTCTTCGTCATCCGCGTTAAAGTGGCGTTTACGTTCTTCTCGTCTTTCATTATCAACATCTCGGTCAAGCTGCGTTTTACTGCCATTCCAATTTGTTACTAAACATTTAGAAGACATAACTTTTACGTGTATGTTTTACATATATATGTATACATATACATAGAATTTTGTAAAAATATGTTATTAAATACATACACTTAGTTATACTAACCTGAAGAACTCGCGTATCCTCGATTCGTCATTTTCAACAAATATGAAACAGTGTCCGAGCGATTGGTGCCGTTAAAATCTCGCACATCCGCAGCACTCAGTGTTGCACTATTTTGATTTAACTTTGTATCTTCCCTAAAAAAAAAAAAATCGAAAAAGCATAAATTACTATCTCGACTCAAAAAGTATGTATAAAGCAAACATATATGTATATATGTACGTGAAAATATTTACTTGGTATCTGAAAGACTCCAACCATTAGTCGCTACTCCAGAAAACGCGGAAGACGTATCTTTAGAAACTTGCCAAGTCTTAGCACTGGCTTTTGTAGACACATTCTCTTCTTGTACATCTTTTCTTATACATTGGACACGCCACGTATTCTTGTCTCGTTCTGATTGACTTTTCGTTTCTAATTTTCCATTTTGATGCTTCGGCAAGCTTATTCGGCCGTTAGTATTATTAGATCCATTTTGTGATTTTGTACATTGTGTAACTGTGGCTTGCGTCGTAACAGCTGATACGCCGTTAGTATTGATCTTGATGTTGATTCTCTCTTTACAATTAATAATAGTTTTCGACGCATCCTTCAAAAGAGAAGAGTTTGGCACACCATTCGTAGCATTGATTCGGACTAAAGCATTTGACGTTTGATTTTTCGAACTCCCTGTCCCGGAGGGATAACTATCTTCCTCTTCGCTAGAATCGTAGGGTACCAAGCTATTCCCATTTGAAATCTTTCCGTTCTTGATATACGACTTATCGTGCATCTTTTGTGGTAAATGATTAACAGTGAATTTTTCTAGAGGAAGGCTTAATTCTATACTTTTTTGCTGTGGCAGCTGTGGACCAATTAGTGTTGGTTTACTCGAATCATCGTCAATATTATTTGACAATTCGTTTAACGATCCGTTCACGGAACATCCGGCAGACGTTTTGGATCCGAAAGATTTATTTGTAGAACTGGACAGAGCTGTCGATATGTTCATTGCGGACGCCGTGCCGTTTAGTTTTGTAGTCTGTTGATTCTGACTGTTATTCTCCATTTCAAAAATCATAATATACGCGTGTATATTTAACACATTATTAAGAGTTATTGGACGAACATATGAGTCATCAAAGGAATAATATTGACCACTTGACACTTGTGCAACTGCAGTGTAATGGCCACAATTTGGAGAAGGACCCATGTGGGTTACAATAGACACGAGTTTATATGTGAGTTGTTTCGAAGATTCTCCGAATTCTCTCCACAAGTACGGACCCATATCTATGGTTGGCTTAAAACCAATATGTTTAGATATTTTTCCTCCTAAAACGCTAAATCGTTTTAATTGGACACACAACACTTTTGGCGGGCGCTCTAGAGTAAATTGTTTCGTGGCAGGCACTCTTCTCTTACAGGCTTCACATTTGTAATCGTTGTTATCTAATTGTTCTCTACTGAAATAACTATTTAATGCTTCGTCCAATGTATTTGCCTTGCGTATATCCACAAGCAAATCCTATGGAACATAGAATATATAGAATTGAAGGAAGATATTTACGAGAATATTTATATAAAAACGTACATAAAAACTTTCATTATCTTACTTGAAAATGTTGAAATGTAGTGGATACATGTTGACACTGTAGGCACTTGACTTCAGTACGAATGTAACCACCAAATATTTGGTTAATAGGCGTTGTTTCTTTAGAATAGCTATCCAATTTAGTTGCTTTATGCCTAGACAAATACGCACGTTCCATTCCTTCCAATAAATAACGTAAAAATTCATGAGCATCCTCTTGTTGTCCAGGTACCATAGTTCTGCAAATAACTATAAATATTGCTTATTATAATTTGTATTCACACTTTTTATGCACATACACATGTAATATAAATTTATTAATTTTAAATACATACATTTTAATTTATTGTATATATAAAATGGCTTGATTGCACTTCCAGATTTTTGATGGCTGAACTGTAGTGTCTTAGCTACTGCACATGTAAGACATTCTCCACCACCATCTAAAATTATTCTATTATCAAAACACCACCATACAAAACTATGTGCATATATCTTGATAAAAACTTGAAATACATATATCTTAAAATATATGTACATATATATGCAATAAGAATAAAATATATAATGAAATGAAAAAAAAAAAACTCACCATTTTGTTCACATTTTGAATTGTGATGTGGATCAGACAGTAACCAATTGACAAGGGCCGGAACATGAAATAATGCTTGAAGTGTGCTATTTAAATAACAGGTATTTCCAATATTTTGCATTCCTGCTCCTACTGGAAATGTGCCTTTCCATCCAAGATGGACTTTCTTGGGAGAATATAAAACAACAGCAGGTTCAGGTAGAACCGGTCCATCATTCTTCTTTTTACTATTTGTATTATCTTTAACTTTGTTTTTCTCAAAATTCTCCGGAGAGGATAAATTAAGAAAAATGTTGCAGTTGGCTTTCACCTGATTTGTCACATGATAATCTTTCAACTCTTCATAATGAATTTCTGTTTGCATAATTCGAGAAGCACTGCTGACTAATTCAAGTGAGAGATTATCTGTGTTTTTTGAAGAACTACTATTGTTTAAAGCACAATGAAGCCTGGCTGCAATGGGATCACAAATGCTAACTGCAGGCATTTTCAGTGCTGTTCAAATTCTTTATGAATGTTTTTATATCTACAAAAATATAGAGAAGTATGACATATTTTAAATACATTAGAGTTTATTATTGAAGGAAATAAGAAAGAGAGAGAGAGAGAGAGAGAGAGAGAAAGAGAAAAAAAATATATTGATCATATATATACATTCATATAATAGAAGCAGATGTGATAAAACGGTAATGGTAGATAATGCTTCGAGGGGAAGTTCTTGTTTACCTGCTTGACAATATATATTAATTCTGAAGTGGCTATTCCGACGAAATATGCGAGAAGCATCTGATATCAATTTCCAGTGAATTGTGATTCACAGAACCGCGTATAACTATCGATTCATCACAAGCAATACGAAGCGGTTACTCGTTCCGACGCGGTTACCGGATGAAGCCGACGTAAGCGCGTGTCTCTGTTACGACGAAATTTTCGCGTCACTTTTATCACTTATATTGATTTTTCTGTTCTACACAACGTAAAAAACGTTAAGGTTTGTGTCTTGCTTACACGCCGATCATCACATATCGATCATATCATCAAATGATTTCACATTTGCTCGTATTGGACACGCGGGAAAGGAAGTCATCCTTACATAGCATCACCAGAGAGGAGAACGGCTACTCCAATTGTCTTTTCTTACGACAGTTCTGGCTGTCTTAGTGCGCCATTACATCTACTTTGGTGAATGTAGAAACTATTCTGGTATACGTAGTTGTCAAAGTGCACTACCATGATCATAGCGCTGGCGAACAAGGCGCAAAGCGATAACAAAACTAGGGCCGTCGCCGCTCTCAGTGTCTTCTCTCTGGTAAAAGAAAGTGTTCAATCGCAATAGCCAATCAATATGATGTTTTTCCATTAAAGCAATTGCTGATTGGCTACCGCGTAGTATATTGTCGATACGCACGTAACACATTGACGTGTCCTATTCGTAGAAGCAGAGAGAAGCCTGAGAGCGACCAGGGGATCGATTCTGTATTAAGCAATGTAGTGAAAATTACAAA
>QVOA01004975.1:0-24783 GCA_014825685.1 Pseudomyrmex cubaensis | reverse complement strand
TGTACGGTATCCCATGTTTTTTAAAGTGATTGAAATCCTTGAAGAAATAATAATAGATAGCGATTGTTAGTGCCAAAAGAGCGAGTATGTATATCATCGCTGATAACTTTATCACACGATAATTCACGCGATAAACAATAACGCGCAAGCGTATTTAATAATACCGTTTCTCGTAAATATACGTGCAAACGGCAGAGCACCGATGATTTTCTATTGCACGCGTCAGAATGCGACGGCGAACTGCTGTCAGTACTGCGAGCCATCTCACTATTATACTTCATGTGGGAGGGACGTGTGTGACTCAACATTTTATAATCAAACAAATCACAATCTACTGCACAATATATAGAAAAATGCTATCTTAAAAAATCTAATTCAATTAAAAAACAAACATATCAGAATACTAACGAATATCTAAATTACGTTTCAAAGTTTACTGGCATTACTGAAAATCGCAGTTTCAAACGCAGCCCCAAAATAATTCGAGACTTGTTGCAAATCGTAAACAGTACCAAAATGGAAATAATTCATTTTGCGACCTTCTAAATCAGAAATAGATCTCTTATGGCCTACTGTTACGGCTTAAAACTCTCTATTGTAGACGAGCCTTTGCGGTAAGACACGTCGTTACGGTCTGATTGATTGAATTGTCATCACTTCCTTTTGCGTCGTTACCGCATAACGACGTCAATTGCATCCTGTAACATTATATATAAACAAGATGTATACTTACATTTATTATTTATATGAAGGAAAAGATAGAACACACAAAAGATATGATATCATTAAGCTTTACTTATTATCAGCGCGCCAGTGATTTCGTGATAACAGAGAAAGAGAGAGAGAGTAGATTAGTCATAATTGATAAAAGACATTTTTTTTTTTACAAGAAACATGTTCCGTACGTATTTATCTTTTTTTTTACTTTTTATATAATTAAGAAAGTCTTGAAATGATTTGTTTTTCTGATGTCTATAATTTAAAGATGCATTAAATTAAATCTCCTTTGTCAAAAATTTAGAATTTAATGTAAAAAATACATTATTTCCCCAATTAATCGCATATTTTAAGACATTGCTTATTTTAAAAATTAAGAAATTGTTCTTGCAAATTATTTTTCTCAGAAATATAACATGAAGTTTATCTTGGTGTATCACGTTCAACCTTCGACATTATAGCTTTTGCGAGATGTGAAGGCCGGAGCTAAGTATAGATCACATTTCGCGTCATCTTTCTTCACGAAACACGGTGAGATTTCTCTGTGGTGTGCAAACGGAGATTTCTGATTTTCGTCGGCGAAATTAATACGATTCGTGAATATATCGCTTTATTATTATTTATTTGACGGATTTAATGAGCTCGCGAATTATGACGATCGGTCTGATTAAATTGCGCGTGCCGACATAGTTGGCGTCGGGATGCAAATCGACTTCGCAAGTTCGCCGCGTGTTTTCTGATGAAAAATGCGTCTCACGTTTCCGAACAAAAGAATATTCAGCGCATATACGATATTCCATGTTATCTGAAGTAGTTCGAATCTTTGGTGAGATAGCAACGGATATCGATCGATATTATCAACAATGTGATTATACGTGTCATATCATATTGATAACTTTGCACGCAATAAATTTGCAATGACAAATACAAGGTGAAGTCAACGCGAGATTTGTTACTTGAAGTGTTTGTTTGTTAATGCACTTGGCACTACAGTATGATAACTACGTTTTATCCGTCAGAAAACATGGCCGTGAACTGCGGTTGTGCCTCGAATATTCTCACTTTATGTGAATGAGTTTGTTTATTCTAATGTGTGTGGCTCAATGATGTTACCAAGAAGATTAATTTACTGCGACATGCGACGAAATACCGCGAAATAGCGCTCAATTACACTATTTTTTTGTATTATCAATAATAAATCAATTTCGTTAATTGTTATTTTTTTCCATCGAAGTACCTCTTTAAATTGTTCAATTAGACATGCAGTATCAGATATTAACAATTCAAACGAGAGAAAATATTAGGTTTCTATCGCACAAACGCGATCTTTTTTATCACGTGTGTGTGTGATTGATTATATTTTACCACAATTATATTGATTATATTATTCGAGAGCTATCATTTTCAACTTCGATTGCGCAAGAGTGACGCTCGAACTTCGTACTGGACAATCCCAATGCACCGGCAATATATTAATATGTCGTCTGAATTCAAGGCCGGCGCCAACAGTCTAAATGCGCCTGTTCAACCTGCGTAGACGATATAAAAATGTACTCATTGCTCCGCTCGCAGAGATATGAGAGTAATCTAGTTAAGAGTTAAATTAATAAACAAAACACAGAGAGTGAAAAACATTTATTAATACACGCGCCAATTAAATTACTTATTAAACTCGATATAAAAACATATGAGCTACATCATTGTTTATATATCATTTGAAACATAATTATTTATTTGATTCTCTTATCCTTTTTCTTGGTCATAATTTATTATACATTAATTATAAGCATCACATATATTATTGCTATTTTATTCAATATCACTTTGAAACAGGAAGAGGACAAAATTGACCTCTTATCCACATCCGACACTGCGCAAGTGTGCGTGTGTGTAAGACCTTGACGATTATTGTTTCCTGTTAATAAAAATTAAGAGAGAAAGAGAGAGAAGAGATAGAATTTGTAAATATTTATAAAAGACTTAATAAAAACTGTACATCGTTGAAGTTGTCGCGTGATTTAACATTTTTTACATGTTCATTTTTCGTGCGTTTTTACTATTTATACAAAAGTATATACAAAAATATTCCTGATATATTTTTACATTGTATTACACTCTATATGTATACGTATGTGTGCGTATATGTAGACTACGTACACGCAATCGCAGTTGCGTTCTCTCTTATTTTTAGATTATGTTTACAGTTAACGATCTTGGTGCGCACTCGTGATCGGACGGTTTTCTCTGGGCACGATGCTCAACCACAAGCCGCCTTCGGCTCGCATCGAGAATCCTCCTTTTTTTAATTTCAAAGGCACGACGGTCTTCTCGCACGGCTTCAAATCGCAACGAGCGAGAAGATGAAACAGCAAAACCTTCGTTTCCAATAACGCGAATCTATTACCGATGCACATTCTCGGACCAAAACCGAACGGATAGTAGGCATTTAAATTGCATTCATCTTTGTTTTCGTCGAGAAATCTCTCGGGCTTGTACTTGTCCGGCTCCGGGAAGTACTTGGGGTCGTGTTGAAGCGCGTAAAGCAGAAACCAAATTACTGTTCCCTTCTTCACGACGTACGGTTTCGCGTCCGGTAACGCCGGCGGCAACTCGAAGTCCTTTTTGCACAACCTGTCCGTTATCGCTGTCGGCGGAAACATTCTGAGCGTCTCGTTGATCACGGCGTTCAGATATGTCATTGCGTTGATCGCCTCGTAAGACGGCTCGCCGTTCGTGTCTTTCCACACCTTGTCAATCTCGTTCTGCAACTTCGTCTGGACGTCCGGGTTGACGGCGATTAAGTAAGCCGCAAAACTCATCAGCGTTGAGCTACTTTCGAAACCGCCGAGGAAGAAGACAAACGCCTGTGACGTCATATCCACAATGGTCAGTTCCCGTCCGGGTTCTCGTTTGCTTCGGCTATCCATCATGAGTTGGAGCATGTCCGGACGAGTGATGCCTTTCTCGTCTCTGGTCCGTATGGTGTCGGCCACCAGATTCACGAAGAACGCGTTCGTACGCTTGTCTATCAATGTGAGCCCCAGCAGTCTCATGAGCGTCGGCGCGTGCTGGTAAAGCAGAATTTTTATGAGAGCGATTGGTCCGAAATCCACCGATTTTTTGCCGTACATGTAGAACTCGTTCGTCGGATACTTCATCGAATCCACGTTGATGCCAAAAGCGCATGTGGCGATGACGTCGTTCGCATACCTCGTGAAAATGTCCCTCATTTCCATAACGCGCTTCTCGGACGGCACGTTCGTCAGATGTTCCGAAAACCTCA
The DNA here is from genome assembly GCA_014825685.1 of Pseudomyrmex cubaensis. Classification (NCBI taxonomy): domain Eukaryota; kingdom Metazoa; phylum Arthropoda; class Insecta; order Hymenoptera; family Formicidae; genus Pseudomyrmex; species Pseudomyrmex cubaensis. The sequence continues at coordinate 20,783 of QVOA01004975.1, read as the reverse complement.
CGGCTACCTCCGATATCAATTGATACATTGCCTTCATCTTGCTAGACGTGAAAGACGGGCTCAACAGCGTTCTGACGTCGCGCCATTTGTCACCGTGAAGAGCAAAGAGATTCGTTCCGAAAAGAGGATCTTGATTTTCGGTGCCGAAGAAAAGATGATCTTCGAACGAGTCAAAGTTCTTGATGCCGATGGACTTGATGAGATCGAGATCGCGGATCGCCACGACCAGTCTCGAGATATCGAAGATGCCGATATACTTAGCGTCCGGATGTATATTGTACACGTCTTTACTTGCCGCAGCGATGCTCTTCGGAAATACAAAAACTACCCAGAATCTTTTTAACAAGGACATCTGTGGCGCGAATGGAATTCCATGTTGCTGAAAGACGTTCGAAGTTTTGCGAAACGCGTAATAATAGATAACGAGTGCGCCCACTGCCGATAAGGCTATCGTCCAGTATTCCATGATAACGGAGCGTTTCGGCGCGTAATACGCTTTTCACAAAGAGATACAAAGTCAAGTATCAGCGCCGTGGGATGAAGCTTGTGTCAATATCACTTTTTTGCGCGATGCATCCTCGGGTTAAAGTCCAATGCGTAATTGTTCCGTCGGTCGAAGCGACTTGTTCGCTTGGAGAGCTCTCGCGTGCGACTGCTCACACAGAGATAAAGTTGCTCGTTAAATATAGCTTGTTGTTTATCGAGACGTTGAGCGTGACTGATTATGATGACAATTGAAATTTGTATATAATATATTTATAAGAAAAAATAAAACTATTTAATTTGTTTATATAATCGCTACATTTGTGTTCGTAATTGAATTTATTATTTACGAGAAGAGTATCGTGAGATAGAAATAATTTTTGAAAATAGATACTAATTAATTGATATAAATTGTTCGCGCGCGCGGAGCGAAATTGGAATAATATTATGTAATCCAATGTATAAAGTTTAGTTTGAAATCTCACACTGCGTGTCGCTGTGTTATGATACGTAATTTGTAATAGTAGTTGATGATATCGTCGTCTCCCCATTATGCGGCCTTGTTCTCACTACTACGCAGTGTACATCTACATATCTTGTTAGTCCGTATAGACTACAAAGTATGTGCAGTTTTGCTATACGTGTGATTCGTGAGTCACACCTTGTAAGCGTGTAAATACTGCGCAGAAACCGATTCGTTTCAATGATGTCTACGAGATAATAGTCGATTGCTCGATCACGTGTATCTCAAGTGAGCAAAAACCATATGTGCATTAATTATCCGTTTGAATTCTTAGTAGTATTTAAAATTCGACACACTTATCCGATTAACAGCGAGTACGTGCGTCAATTTAAAAAAAACTCCGAAAAGAGGATTCAAACATATTAAATTAATATTAATTACGGCTTTGCCTGCAATCGAATTGTATGTTATATGATAAATGTATAACAAATATAAGACTGTTTGTTGCATTTATTTTTTATTCATTTTTTTTTTTTTTTTATACAATGGAATGGGATGTATATATGCCGGAGCTCTGATGAACGTCTCGTTTTGTGGCAAAAATTCTCCCTCACGCGAAGGAAGGAAATTCTCTTACAATTGCACACCGGCGCATTAAATACTTCTCATTTCTGTAAGAAGACGTGATTGTTACAAGAAATTTTCTCTTTATTTTGTGAGCACGAAAGAAAACTGTAAGAAGTAATTTCAATGAGGAGAACTCTTTGCGCTCTCAGTAACAGTAAGCTTTTCTAATCTTTTAATCGTTAATTTCAATTACAAGTCGGATAGGAAATACATTTGAGCTTTGTTTTTCTTTTTTCCTTTTTTTTCGAGACACAACAATACACCTGGTGAATAAAATGACAGTCGAGCGTTAATGTCTTGGTCATCAATTTTTATCGCTTGATTTCGATAACGCGTAGCCGAAATGTCGCGGAACGAAAGAGAGAAAGAGAGAGAACAACTGTCTGTTTCGAAATCCGACTTGCATCCCCTGCAGGAAACAAGATTTCGACCGAAAGTTTGGTCCATCTAGTGTGAGCGAGTGCACAGGAGTAAGAAAGAAAGAGGAACGAGAGGATGCGTAGGAAGGGATGGAGAGGGAGAACAGGAGAGAGAGCTGGCGGAACAAAATTCATTTGACCAAATTAAACAGAGTTTAGCAATTTGCGCTTAATCCATTTGTCGGGGATCCGCCGTCCGTCAGTCCGTCCGTCTGCCTTTACTTCAACCCTCTCTCTCTCTCTCTCTTCTCTCTTTCTTTCTCCTTTTCTCCTCTTGCTCCCTTTCTCTCAATCCTGCGACCCCTATTCCGCGCCACCCTTCCAGCCGTTCATTCCATGTGCCTTACCAGTATCTCGCCTCTCTCTTTGCCTCTGGAAGGCTTTTACGTTCGCCTTAGGTTTCGCTCTTTAATTTTTTTCCTAATAAAAATCTATTCTTTCTAATTGTAACTCATTTTGTTTTCTTACACAACGACGTTCGATCGTGTAGTCAATCTCGAATATCAATGTCGAGATCTTATATAAGTGACGTATGATCACATTAGTCAATACATCTCACGAGAACGCGAGATACAAAACAAAGCATTAAGTTAAATCGTATGTTTCATTTATTTATTGTTTTACGTATGCGAAACACACACGAGACGTCACATGTATCTTTTATTCGCTCGGCGTTCTGACGCGCGTGTCGAGTGCATAGAGAAAAAAAAATCTCATGGATCTTAGTCATCACGTCCTCAAAATCGCGGTTCCAAGATGCGGTCGTTAGTGCAAGCACCTCCCGAAAGTACGCGAAATAACGCGTAAACGTCATGTTTCCGTGATTCGATCCGCGAATCGATCAAGCGATACGAGCTTTGACCGTGCCGATTTCCTATAATCCATTATTGCACTCAATGTCTCATTTGCGAATACCCATCCACCCGTTTTCCCTCGCCGCCTACTAACGCACCCTGCATTACGCCATTCTCTCGGCTCGCTTTTCGCCTCGCACACGTTACACGCTCTTCGGCACTTGGATCTTATTATCACGGAATTGTTTCCGTCCCTCCCCGCAGTCCCCGTCTCGAGCTTTCTCACCACCCTCGCCTTCTCCTCCCGGCGAGAAAACAGCGAATCCGACCTAAGTGTATTGGCAGTTGTGTCCACGTTTTATTTCCATTCAATCGGGTGAGCACCTTTAGGATCACTTCCACGGAAACCGAGTAAAGTGCTCTCGGGGCGCTCTTGGATATCCTCGGTTTCTGGGTCCTGCGACCGCAGCTACGGATCCGTTTAACATCGGTGTCCATGCAGCGCCCGGCGGGGGGGGCGGTATCTCGTGCGCGCCTCCGACGTTTCTGCAGCGCAAAGGTCTTCACACCTTTGAATCTTGTAGTACTCTTGCGAGCGTTACTGCGCGCGTGTATATTTATACGCGCGCTTCTCTTCGTCGAACTTTTTTATATACTCGTTGCCGCGAAGATCATATCCGCGAGTTACGCCGAGCGTATTGGCGCTATTAAATCTCGCGCGCGCGAGAAAATACAACATATATAAACAATAGAGCGAAGTTCTCCTGCGCGTTTAATTTATCACGTGCGCGCGTCAGGACTATTTCACAGGTATTAATACTTTTTTTTTCCCTTCCGTGTTAGTATACGTATATAAACCTCGATGGCCCGCGCATAAAACTAATGGAATATAGGTGTACCGGAGAGGGCGCGAAGTCGCGCGGAATGAACTCCGCGTGTATTGTACAGCTCGAAACGTTGCGCGCGCGCGCGCGAGCGCGCGTCTACACGAATATAATAGCGCGAATTTAAGTGTCCGTGAGGAAATGGATACTAAAAACACGCGGCTAGTGTGGTATAACGCGACACATACGCGGCTAAAGTAGACGAGGCGAATATTATTGCCGACTTCCGGAGCTCGTCGTAATACTTTGGTCCGCTTAAAACCTTTCTCTCTCTCTTTCTCTCGCGTACGTACAACGTGTCGCGTATGTACGCGCATCTCTCTCCGCTTTCTTTCGTGATTTATTTCGCCGAGTTATTTAATCGCACATTCATTCATCGTGCGTCAAAGTCTCTCTTCCACCTTCTTCCGCGCGTCGGTCCGTCGCTTAAATCTTTGTTTCTAACATCCGTATGTAATTCTCCGTAAATTCCCTAGATTACTACATAGCCATTGTTTTTTCGCGAGCGCGTCTTGGTATCAACGTTATTTCACATACGTCGCAAAGCGGATTTCAAACAAGCGCAGATTGACGTTAGAAATTTTTCGCGTTAAATAATAAATATGTAGGTGCGTGTGTGTCGTTGTAGCTGCGACGTCACGAGAAAGAGCGTGAGTGTGCCATGTGTTATAACAGATTTAAAAGTATAATCGAGATTACATAACGATTCCATATGTTGGGCCTTCAAGAAAGAAGACGACGGACGTTCTTCAGTGTTTAGGTTGGCGACGTGTATTCTCAGGGAATTAACATACATTCAGAATGTTATTGCTTGAGAATACACGTAGTTGGCCTAGCCAATAACATCACACACGACAAAAAGACGGCGACTTGTGTTCATCCCGTTAAATAATCCCAAAAATTAAGGACGAAAGCGTGTGAATGGAGCGTTTCAGAGGGAAAGAGCGTTTGTGAAAGGAAATTTTTTTTTTTAAGCGCGCGTGTAATGTCGCAAAAAATGTGTTTCGCGTAATTCAAAAAAAGATCGACTTGGATTCGAGAATGGAGCGTGTTGCGCGAATAGAAGAAAGATATTCTCACACAAAGGTGCGCGTGCACACACACCGCGTATCCCTTCCCCCGGTTCGTATCGTGTCTGCATTTTTCTCTCTTTATTTCACACAGATGCACTTCCACATTCTTCGATATGTGAAAGAAAAATGCAGGCGCGACACGAGGATGCGCAAGTGAGTGTGTGCACGCATCTCAATTGGATTTGATGTGTGAATGATTTTTACCGAAGACTGATATACAAGCCGTGTGCGGACTTGTTGCGTATCTCCGTATCGTATCTACATTTTTTTCTTTCTTTCTCTCTCTCTGTTCCGTGAATGTCTCTGTAGATACGCTAAGGAGATACGCGCGAGTCCGTACGTAACTACAGAGCACGAGAACGTCCGTTACGTTAAGGTCCGGCAGGAATGAGACGGGCGAGTTGATAAAAAAAAAAAAAGAGAGAGAAAGATCGCACGTTAAAGTCTGTCCTTCTCACTCTTACAGCAGCCACTCTTACGGAGATTCACTGACGTGGCCAAAACAACACCGAGCCTGAATATTAAAAGTGCTATGAAAAATGCGATGTTCTTAAATGTTTAAAAAAAAATGTATTATTTTGGCCAGCGTCAAATTTCTGTAAGGGTTGCTGCACCTTAGATACATCTAGTTTACTCGTTCCTGGCTGTTTTCAGCTTCAGAGAAGATTTAAGTCTTCATAAACTTTTTTTCAACTATCCTTCTCTCACAAAGAAACACGCGTTTTAAACAAATTTTGACCGAACCGCGATATGATCGATGCAAACATTGTTACGCTCAATTCGCATTACCGGCAAGATTGCAATCAGAGAGACATATGCTTGCAGGTAGGATTGTGCGCGCGATTAAACGACATTTTGAAAAAAATATCTTTGATATGTAATATATTTATATGAAAAACACAGTGCAAATTTGTTTTCAAATAAAATAAAGCAATAAAAAACGTAACAGTTTTACGAAATAATTTTGTATATTATGGTGATCTTATTTGCGAATAAAATACATGTATAACTGTGTTATTAAAAATTATTATTGACTTTTAATATTTTTTAATAATACTATTTTTTTTATCATAATCTACATCCATACTATTCTGCTTTATTAATAATCAAAAACTGACATTACAGTGACATAGCGATTTTTGACGTCAAAAAGCTTTCAACTGTGCTAATACATAGCCAGCAGTCAGGAAATCCAGAATCTTTGCTCCGTCCCGGCACTGGATGTCTATATAATGTAATACATATGTGTATGTATATATATACATATAGAATACATATCTGCGATGTCAAATATATGCGGCGTGACTCGCTGGTTTCTACGCCGAATATATAGGTCGCACCTAGAAGATACTCTTTGACAATAAATACCGGCACACCAAAAGGGTTAACGCGTTTTTCTTTGTGCGGTGATTCAAGTTGAGCACTTGACGTAACGTAACGCGTTACGGACGTTCCTGTGCTCTGTGTGTGTGTGTGTGTGTGTGTCCTTTAGAGATAAAACTTATGTAGATGTGATAACCACTTGACTTGTGTGTTTCAAGCGTCGGTGTGTGCACAAACTCTCGAGTTAATGTAAAATACGCTCTCTTACGATAGAACACTTTGTGCATTATGCGCATTGAACGGATATATTGCGAGTTCAGTAATAATGTTATAAGATAAAATAGAAGAAGTATAGTACATTAAATACTACATTAAATACTACATTCGTTCAGCGGAATAAAATAAAATTTTTTGTACGAGAATTTTGTTCGCCGTTTGTTAAGTTGCCAAAGACTGACTGAGTTGTTAACGGCAATTTGTCGTTCTTTGTGCGTCGTCAAATAAGATTTGTTTGATTCGCCTACTGCCCGTCTCTTTTACGTTCTATTTTTTTATTTTTAGACAAAAAGAAATTTGCTCGTAGTAGCACGTAAAGTTTCCAACGTCAATTGAGTCGCATGAACTCGTTTTGTTCAAAAATTGCGAAAACTACATGTTTCACGAAAAAACGTGCGATATATAAATATTGTTTTGCAGTTTTTTGCGCCTGTTTTAAAAGAAAAAAACCGAATAAATGTAATTTCTCAATTTGTCATTTTTGCAATATTTTTCGCGCATTTGTTTCTCGTATTTTTGATTCTGTTTGAAATTGAGAGAACCGAGCAAAAGATGCTGGACAATAACCGGCGACGAGTAGCGAAGCAAAGGAGAGGGAACTTACTCCCGGTGTGTAAATCACTCTTTAGCGTGGGCTTCGTTGAAAACTTAACAGGCCGAGTAATGAGCAGGCCGTTTTCCTGCCGTTGCGGACTACACCGGTGCCTCAGGAGTGCTTTTACTTAATGCTTTTCGAGTTGTTCTCGAGGGGCGTCGAGTAACTACCGATACATATACACCTAAGGGCGTTGTGCTACTTGGATGAAAGACGGAAATTGTGTGACGGATCCTTGTGAATTGGAACACGCTCTCGGTAAATCGGATTCAAATTTTTTGTCGATCTTCATATCGACAGAAAAAAAGGACATTTACGTAAAATCCACGGCAAAAAAATTTTCTTTGCATTTCAATGTTGTCAAGTGGTTTAAAAATCGCGCGCGTGTTCCGCCTCTCGAGACTGTAAGTTCTTTTTTTTCGCGTGAAAGAGGACGCAATTTCCTTCGATTCATTTTCGCCAAAGTATTTAGCAAGAAAATAAAATGTATTTTATCTTCCTGTTGCTTTTTTTTAATCGCGGCACCGAGCGTGCACCTCAAATTGCGAGCGAATGATGAAATCGCAGCACGACGAGAAGTATTCGATATCCGATGATTTACGAAAACAAGCGAGACGCTCTGAATTTCGCATCGCCATTGTTGGACGCGTCGCGGTTGGATCGCCAACGGCGGGATTTCGAGAAAGAAACTCCTCGCGTAGATTCCGCGCGTTTGTGAAACCACCGGAAACATTCTTAAACTCACTTTTGGAGGGATATTCAAAGTCTTATTCTCAGAGAGAGAGAGAGAGAAGAAAACTACTCAAAGGAAGGAAAACTTACATCAACATACGATGCGTCTATACTTTCGACACAGCACACCGTTGGTTGTGTTTTATGTTTACATGTATCGTCGACGTAAAACAAAAAACAAAAAAAAAAAAGTTATCGGAATACCGTGACTCGCATCGGTAAAATGATATTTGCATGTCTCCAAATTGATGCGATTTGATGCGTACGAGATATTATACGCAAGGATATCAATGTATCTCTCATGGCGAAATAATAGAAAATAATAATCTGGAGAGACTGGAGGAGGCGAAATTATAGCTGATGGTTACAGAAGTTTGATATTGATCGTCAATCATTTCGCGCACAGCTAGCAAATCTCACGGATATATTCTCCTCAATAGGATCAAACGTACTTATTAGGGAATACTGCGCAGTTAATGAGGAGTAATATATATCTCGAGCGCTTCCTAGAAGCCACCCTCAAAGAGATGCAAACATAAGGCGTGTATATAGTTGATACATACTCTGTGTGTATTGCATGTACATATTATATATTTTAAGTATATATATATATATTTGTTATGTATTCGTATATGTATATACATAAAATTACAGATTTCCTATTGAACGCGCTCACAAAAATACGTATTAGAATCGAAATCTTGGTTATTCTTACGATTTATTTCTCAAAAAAATCCTCTCAAGCGCAACATTAACGAAATAACGTTGATTAAAATATCAAAAATAATGAACAAAAGAAAACACACGAGAAACGAGCATGTGTAAGAAATAATAATACGTAAAAAACAATATAAACAATAAAAATGCAAAGATTTATAGAGAAAGAGAAAAAAAGAAGAAATTGACTGTTTTTTGAAATCAAGGAAAACAATTATTAGAGAGCCACTCTGTTAATGTGCGAAATTCTGAAACGAAAAAGATTTCGCACGGTAAATAATTTTTTTAAATAAAGACAAAGGTCTGCGTATCATTTTCTTCTCGATTGCGTCTGTCACATGTGTGTATGTAAACTGCAATTAAAATCAACAAATACAATTTTTGTTTACAACAGATTTCGCGCTTTCCGTTGGCTTTCCAATGTCGGATTAAACGCGGAGATCTCATGTATATACACGTGGGTGTATATACACGTTACGTTAATTATCTTAGTTAGTATCTTGAGTTCGACTCAAGATACTAAAAGGAGAGCTAAACGGCGCGATGCGCCGAAGAAAATACGTAATACCAAGAGGAAGGGCATGTACCAAATCTAGAGACTATACTTGGACGCACGTGTTCATGTGGCGCGCACATACAGATGTACATAGGGATAGATCTTATTAGACACCCTCTAGTCCAAATCATCAAAGGGATCTAGGGAGTAAGGCCCGATTAGCTTTGGCATCCTGTAGTACCGGGGATAGGGATATGGAGTTGATGTAGATGTTGTCGAGAGAGAGAGAGAGAGAGAGAGAGAGAGCAAATTGACGGTGGATAATGCTGTACAGATTGCTTAGTTGGGCACTAACTAACTAAAGCTAAATAGGTATAATCATAAGCGCGTAAATGGCCCGCGCTGTGACGCGCGTTACGCGCGTCATCAAGTAACAAGCACAACACGACGAAATATACACACTCGTTTTACAGCTTTCGTCGAAAAAACTTTTCGAATCTCATATCCCGAATATCGATTATCGAATTAACGGTATCGATGCGGCAACACATTGTAAATTCGACGCACCTTGATTTTAACGCGTGTGTGTGTGTGTGTGTTTGGCGAAAAAGATCAAAGTTTTAAACTTGGATGTGATACATCGTGTGACAATAAAAAATATTGATACATCTCGCCATAAATTTTGTGCAAAGAGAAAATATAAGACGTACGCGTTTTTCTGTGTAATTTCTCTCGGTTAAGAAAAACGACGACCCCGCAGTGTGTTTTACGCTTCCCGAACCGCCTGTACTATCGATCATATCAGATAATTCGTTTTAAAAGCCTGTCCATTAGGTCATTCATATGCACTTATCGAAGTAATATGACGTTTAGGTACACCCGGGGCCCTTGTGTGTACACTTCGTATAAACCGTCTTTTACATATTTATTACCCCCGCCGATAGTGCCGCGTATGTCCCGTGGGGCACATAGCGCGCTTTAAACGGTGTCGTTCCTTTATACGTCTCATATTTACCTCTTCCGTACAGACTGGCAAGACCGATAAGAAATATACCAACACGTCGCGCGCGCGACGTAAGACTTCGGAGCAATTATTGCAATGAAAAAATTGTTAAAATACATATTATTGTTTGCACGCGCGTAGATTTTTTTTTTAAGAGAGAGATCGCTGTAGAAAAATTTTCAAAATTTGAAATTGCGACGTGTTTCATCCGGCGCGCTGCAGCGTCGAACACGCCGCGCGTGCACACACCTCTCGTTGAAAATAATTTTATACTAATATCACTCCGGCATTGATTTCGCGCAGACCTTGGCTCCAGGCAAGACGGTACATTACTCCTATTACTGCGGTATGCAATAATGTCGGTACATACGAGAGCTGCCGCCGCAACCGCCTCATTTAATAAGAGCAAGAAGTTCGTACACGTGGGGGCTGTACAAAGCCGGCTGTTTACCTCGGCGCCGCAGTGCAATTATAATTATAATGCTATTGTCGTTGCATTGCTGCGGTAAAAGGCGGGGTTGACGCGCTGCGTGGCGGGCCAGAGGAAGAGAGAGAGAGAGAGAGAGGGTTTGCTGCGCACCGTGAAGAAGAGGGACAACGGGGAAGGAGGTGAAAGCCGATGTCAAATTAGCAAATCAAATTTCGCCCGGAATTATTTCAGTACGAGCTGCTAAACACCCCGCAGCGAAACGAGAGACGCAGCGAACGACGAGCCACGCGTATAACGGAGAGAAAACGTAGTGAATTTAATTCCCATTCGTCCGGAAAGAAAACAAAGATTATCCGTACGCGCCGAACGATGTCGTCTCGCGTTGTATCTTCTTCCGTTGTATCTTCTTCATTGTGACAAATCCGCCGTAAATGAAATTTAATGAGAATGCCGCTGAATATTCGCCTAACGCGCATCGAATCTTTCTGATCTCTTATAATTCAATCTTGTACAGTGTTCCCGTTAATGACGACGTACGCGGCAGCAAACGCTTTTCGCACATCGATTTTTTTTTCTGTTTCAACACCCGCGTGATGCTGCGTCGAACGTGGTTTTCCGCGGAAAAATCGATACGTCCGCGTTAATTACGACTCAGTCGGTTCTTCGTAGCTGCGAATACACTTTTCATCGCGCATCGAATTTTTTCTCCAATGCCCCGCCACTTCCGTCTGTCTACGATGATGCGTTGAATGCGGTGTTCGGCGGAAAAATCGATAGGTAACGTCAAAATTACGGCGGTTCGTCTGTCGCGCGACGTATAGCCGCAACAGATATCCACTTGTCGTTTCATCGATTTTTCTCCAGTATCCTGGCTTCACCCCCCGTCTACGACGACACGCTTCGTGGTTCTCGCGAAAGAATCGATATCGTCCGGGCGTCGCGCGTTAATTACGATTCAGGCGGTTCGTCTGCCGCGCGACATCCAAATCACCCGTTCGAAAATGCAGGCCTATTTACTTTCTGACACGTGAGATTACGCCAGGCCCGTATTACATCGATTACAAAGACGTTCATGAATATTTAAATAGGGTAGTGCAGTTCGTACGCGCGCGCACACACACACACACTCGCAATATCTCACGCCAGCGGTCTGATGCGTCTGAATAGCTAATGCGCCTACAATTTTCGAACCGTCCATCCGGGCGACCGTTACGTGCGTTAACCACCACGCGAGAACCATTTCACAAATTCTCGTGAAGGTTTCTTTTCTATTTCTTTTAAGCAATCCCGAAACTATTTTCGCAACGCAGTTGAAATTAATTTATTTTCAATTCTAACATCAGTCTGTTCACGAGGGGTCGTTTTTGTGAAGCCGATTGTGTGCTGTCACTCTCTATGATCCTGGCAAAACCAGCAAAATACGAAGTTCAAGTGTAGTTCGCAAATCGACTTAAACAAGATTACAGCTAATGTATTTTCTTTATTACGCGCGATTCGCATATAACACACATGTTCTACTGTAAAATCGGCATGATTCATGCTTTTGCTACGCAATTCATTCAAAGGTCATCATTTGCAAGCTCCGCGAAAAGTTTTGTGGAATTTTTTTTTTTAATATTAATTCAATCGCGGTCACATGCAATAGACGACGTATTCGGGAATAATATACGACGTCAATTCTGTTCGAGAATAACATCGCGTCAGTACGGAAGGGAGAATCGTTTGCAGTGTGACAAATGTTCGGCTCTTGCAACCAAGCACCGCTCATCAAAAGATATTCCGAATCAAGATTGCGAGCATGCGAAATTTCTCTTTTATAATACGTAATAAAGTTTCGATTCCTCCCCCGTTATAGAAACGACGTGTCGTTCCTTCGCAGCATATAATTTATTTCCAACATTTATGTCACATCAGAAACAAAAATCTCTCTTTTACCGTGCAATTCTAATATTAATCGAACGAACTGCAGTTTTAATTATAGACAATTAGATGTGCGGACACACACATACACAAAGATAAATGCCTCGATCTCGTACACAGACGTAGGTTGGATAAATAAGTAGATAGATGGATAGATTTTGATCAAGGAAAACGGAAGTGAAGCTGCACTCGAAATTATCTTCCCTAAGGGATCGACCAATCGTCTATGTAGCGACTCCCAAGATAAACTCTTAGCGCGTCTTCATTAGAGTTTTGTAGTCTGTTTGCGGGGGGAGAAAGAAACTGAACTTCTCTTATTGCCGGGTCAGAAACAACACACGCAGTTCTTTTCCGCTGTATATGTTTCACCGTATTAGTGTCTCACATCAGATTCTATCTGGTTTTGTATTGGTATATATCTCTTTCTGTCATTGGTTTCATGCGATTTGTTTATTTTTTTGGCTATTTCGCCAAACGTTGAGCCACTATCAGTTTGCTCTCTGGAGAGTTTCCACGATAATCGCATTTGTGTAGATTAAAATATAAATGTTGAAATCGTTGGTTTTTCAGATCGGGCGAGACGGGGCGCAAAAATCGCGGGACAATAAACCCAGAATTTTTTTACGCAACATTATATTTGACACAAAGTAACATTCATGTATATAAACAATACTCGAATAGAAGCTAAATTCTGTTAAAGATGTAAAAGATGAATAAACACACGTACGTGAGTAAAACGTCAATACTCTTACGTGTTTTTATATTTCCTGGAGAAAAACTTTTTAAAAATAGTTTTAAAAAAAACGTTTAAAGTAGAATACGCTCTCTTAAAAAACGAATTGGGAACGAAAGTGGTGCGTCAGGATGTTAACACGCGCGCGTGTGTTCACTTGATTTCTCTATTTCACATCCTCGTATATCTTTTCATTTTCAGTGCTGTATTAAAAAATCCGAGACTTTATGAAACATTTGTCGATTCACAGATCGTACGAGCTTCATACAGTTTAATTGTTAATGCCACTTAACTCTTCTCTTTTTCTCTCTAAAATGTCTAACACGATCAGTTTGAATATCGTCTAATAATACGCTCAATCGTTTCTAAATCCTCTTACCGACCGAAAGCAACTGAACTCGCAGCGCATGTCTGTGCGCATTAATTAAGAACGGGAGGTAATTTCTGGTAAAAGTGAAGATATGTGCGGTTATACGTAGAGTTTTCTTCGCAATAAGTACTAGTTTACCTCCACGACATTATATCCTACATTAACCTCGCCAGGTGGGCTGAAGTAATGTGAAGCTACGCAATGTTGCGCGTAATTAACAATGTCGGGTTCCTATCCCTGGCCACCAACATTCTGTTACGTACGTGCTTCTCTCCCTCTCTCTCGGTTAGCAATAAAGATTTTGGAAGTAACGCCGGTGTGTACAATTAATAATCTTCGCCCTCATTTGCGAGTTGTATTCTTTTACTCGTAACTTTTTTTACCTAACATAGCGATAAAAGTGACAATTAGCCGAGAACGCCGAAAAAAATAAGATTGTCGTCTACTTTTCTCGTCTGTTTGCGATTAATTGAAAATTATAATTCACGTTTTATGTCAGTTTTTCATTTGTTTATTTTTGTATACATATTTTTTCTTATTTTTATCTACTACTTGAGCAAGTGTCGTAAATTGTTATATGCGAGTAAGGAACAAACGCGATTACCTTTGCAATCAATCACTCGAGGATTATCGAATTTTTCTCGAAATGATTGCGTGTGATCTTTAATAAACAGGCAAAGAGAAATTGGGGATTACAAAACAAAATGTGTGAGACCTGAGATAAAGCGAGATAGAGAACAGAGGGGAGATTCGTGGACGAAGGAGAAATTGAACAAGAAAAATACTTCCTAGAAGGGAAATTTCAATATCCTGGCTTGTGCTTTGCCTGCCTGCCTGCCTGCCTACCGACCCTTCGCGGGAGCAGAGTATAACGGAGTAACAGCGGGGACTTTCTTAACACACACACACACGCACACACACCCTCGAGAGGTTTCTCCTCCGTTCGTGACTCCGGTCGACATTGGGGGATCACTTCTTCCTTTTTGCAAGGCTCCACGGGACAACTTCGTGGGCACCGACTAATTTAATTGTTAAACCGGGTACAGAAGAGCGACGTATGATAAGAAAAAGACAGCGAGTGGCGTATTGAAGGTGTCGTCGGGACAAGACCGTTATTGACGCGGAAAGCGCGTATTTTTTCTTAGATTTGCGTTCGGATCAAGATAGGCGTGTGGTTGCTCGGCAATATCCCACTTCCGATAGTTATCTTCCGTTTTCGTGAAACCGACGTTTCGCACGACTACAAATAAAACGTATAGAAAAATTAGAAACACAAATCGACTTCAACGTTTCGGATAAAGTTTTCATTCTTTACAACATTTTAAAAAATAACGTCTTTTTGCGAAAATATTTCACAAGACTTGCATGTCGTAAAAGACGATTTTGACGATCCAATGAACTTGTTATCTCGTCTGCGACAAAACTCTCGAGGAGTATCGAGTTTAAAGATCTTAAAATATTTGGATCTTCCGCCGAGAGCTTTACTTTAGAGAAGAGCGTATACATTTGCGCAACTTGGAGAAATCGGTAAAAGTCGCGTGTTGACGAAACTTGGAGAAAAACAAGCAACGAGTCCTTAAACCACAATACAAAGAATAAAAATAAAAGACGTGCGCATTCATCGCGAGCGGACTTGAAAGTAACCACGCGCGTAACCACGCGCGCGCGTCGTCGTGTAAACGCGTTAGACTGCGCGAAAGTGAATTATTTTATCCGCCTTTTAAGCTGCTTGCTGAGAAAACTGGTATAGTTGAAGGAAGGGACGGAAGGACATTTTCTAACGACATTGCGGAGACACACACCGCGCCGGACCCGAGACCACATGCTTCTTCCCTACAAATATTATTAGAGCGCGAAAATTACAGCACGGCGAAATCTTGATAACACATTTAATAATTTCAAGTGAAAATATCTTGGACATTACGCGAGCGAAATCCGCGTTCGAATATCTTCGTGTCTCTCTCTTTACTCTTTGTGTTCTCTTTCAACCGCAACTCGCGAAAAATAACTAAACTACGCTAAATCGCAATAAAGAACATTTTCCAATTAACGTATCAAATAACTGCACGGTCGTGCGTAAATGAAATAGAGCGTAACAAAATTCAATTAATAGAAAATCGAGTAGAAAACCGAAGAACTATTTTATCGGATTTTATATTGCGAATATTTTGTTAGTTATCTAGTTAACCCTCGAGAGAGGATATAACTTATCGTACGTGGACGACGCTGAGTGAAAAGATATCGGTAGGTGAGCACACTCGTTGTCTCTTCTATCTCATAAAGCGTGTCCACGCGGTCGGCGCTCGACGGACGACGGACAACGGGACCCTCTTAACAAAGGCGACATACGTTACGTAAAGTGGCCTCTTACGTTGCCGCACGGTCGGCTATTCTTTACCGCGACTTCGATACAAAGAGAAAGAGAAAGAGAGAGAGAGAGCACAGGCGTCTCTCCGCGCGGCATCCCTCGTGTTTTCCACGTGTGGAACACGAAATCCTTGGTACGCGCGCGCATGTGTGTATGTGGGATGTAACGCGGGTAACGAATGTTATTGATGTGCGACGCGGTACAACGCCGGGGTCGCTGAGGATGGCACGCCCTTATTGTCATTTTATACGATACCTACCTCTATTTCCGGCCACAAATATCCGATAACGGCGCGACAGCGCCCCGGCCACGTTCCTTTTTCGGGACGGCGGCGGCGGCGGCGGCGGCGGACGACGACGACGGCTATTGGCTTTGAGCTCTGACGTATGTACGACGGCAAATTGGACGACGGAGCGCGTTGGCGTCGGTGCTCCCGGCGTCGGTGTCGGACGCCGCAGGGAAATTCATTCGTCCTTGGAAAGTATCGGATTCGGTATAGGGAAAAGATATACAGAGGCGAGATATATTATCGCGCTCTTGCCGCGATAGATCAACGCGTTTCCCGACAAGAGAATCTGACAAACAGAAAATTAAACGCGAGCAATTAGCAGAAATTGCGAATAATTTTGTCAGATGTGAATTTGTCGACGCGTGCGAATGTTTTTCAATAAGTAACGGAATAGATAGAAACTTTGTTTTTTCACAGCGATCAATAGTCTACCAATTACGATCGCGCGTTATTCGCAATCTTGCGCGATGATACATCATATGTTCTTGTATACTGTAGTCCGCGCATTCGTTCAATTTAAAGATCACATCTTCTCCGAACGAGTGTACAGCGCACTTTCTGTTGCGTGCAAATTGTACATGCGATTCCCTAAAAAAAATCCTTCCGGTCGGAACCTCCGATGTGATTTCCGAAGAAATGATTAATCGAGGAAATATTGGATTTTTTAGTTAAATTGCTCGTCCACATGTGTTCGAGCCCGGGTATATCCCGCCGAATATTTCATAGTTTGATCTGCGCACACTGTGCCGTTTGCACATATTGAGCGGAATCCGATGAAACTCCGTTAAAAAAGTTAAAATCAATGTTTGAATCCTGCGCGAGTATTTAAGCAAACTTATCTCGATATATATTTTTTTCCTGTCAATAGATAAATTATACGAATTAAATTCAAGCTTATATCAAACTACGGCGGACGTGAAATAATTTCGCAATTTTGTTACGACTCTCCCTATATTCGAGCACAAAATGCTCCCAGAAATTTCAGCAAGTTTTTCTCTCTTTTTCTTTTTGATTTTATTTCCTCTTTCGTTTCTTGGCTTCCCAAAACAAGAGAACCGTTCACAGCCACCGCGCAACAACGTGACGGATACGCGGGAGGGCATCGATATATATCGCGATCTGTACAGATCCAGAATATTTTCTTATTTTACGCCACTGCAACTGAGTGTAGCACGTTTTTGCTTCCCGATATGACTTCGCCATTTCCTACGCGGCGATATAAAAGGACAATTGGAGAAAAAGGCAAAAAAAAACACACGGGGTTCAATTCAGAGCGCGCCTCAATTTCCATCGCCAAAAAATCGGTATTAATAATTTAATTTATATTTATTGCAATTAATCAATCGTTTTTTTCGAAAGTTATTCACTTCAAAACAATTTTTGGCGAGACGTCATCGATAGGCAGGCTTTCCAAATGCCGAGTTGAGAGCCACTGGCAATATGCGAAGAATGTAGGAATGGAATCTCTCATCTGTTCTCTTCTGGTGATCTCTCTCTCTCTTTCTCTCTCCTGGAAGGTTGATTAACTCGACGAAGCTCGCGGCATACTTACCTAACAATACTTGCCAGGACCCGAGCCAGGGATCCTCTCTTCCTCCAATGCAATCCGACGTTGCACTCTTTTCTCCGTTTTGGATGGCTGACCATCGGGTTCGCGGCGGAATCGCGAATGTACAAATATCGAGTGTCTATGTATGTGTTTTTACACACAGAATACGCATTTTCGAATTAACGCTAGAAAAAATCGTCTTTAAAGGTGAAAAATGTCACTCTGGGATGACGTGGTCATTTGTCGGTAATTATATCAAACGGTGCAATCCTATAATGATATCCGATACTATAGACAGAGTAATTGTCCATCGTTGAGTAATTGCGGAACGATGTACGTACGCGATACCATTACTAAATATTAAGTGCGCGAATGTAAATATACATGTATATCAGACTTACTATCGAGCAATATATATTGGCTGAGATTAATTCGATGAATTATTACGTTTTGTATTTTATCCGAGTCGACGATCGCGAGTTTATACGCGTTATTTCTCTTGCGATTGTTATTTACACTCTATAACGCATTAAGATTAATTAAATCGAAAATTATATTAAAAATCTTTATTTATCTTTTCCGTGTGTCTGTCTCTATTTTTTCTTCGGCATACGCAATTGCACAAAATACAAGATTCTAATTACTATTTTATTCAATAAAGATTTTCTAGATCACACTTTGAATCGTTTCTGTATGTAATTTGAGCTTCGTATTTCTGTCGTATCCGAAACCAAGTATGATGATGTACTTCTAGACCATTGGTTTTTTTTTTTTTTTAAGAAATTTAGGGCGACATTGTCATCGGATTATTTGAAATTTACGAAACGCGACTAGTATCTCCCTCATCGCCCATTTGGGGAGCTTTTCCTTCACCAAAACCGCAGAAACTGATCTCTAATATATGAATTCTGTTTATTTCAGCGTCTCGGCAGAAAGGCGTTCGCAGCGTCGGGTGGTATTTGCATTATATACACAGCGAAGGGGAATCATTGCTTATTCGCTTTATCCAAAATAAACACGTTATATAAAGAAACATCTTCGCCGATAAGATAAATTTGCTCTTAACAATCTGACTGACAAAAATAGAGTGAAAAAAGTAATGAGAATTGCTCGCGCATTATTTTTCCAACGCTGTAAAAGTCTCAAGCCATATGCGACGTATCTGACCGGTACGAATCTCTTCTCCGTTTGGTGGAGAACGTCGCGTATCGCGATACGAGCACAGCGATATGAAGTCTACATTGACTTAAATGATAAAGCTTATCCCGGGACAGCCACGCTGTTGAGTGGATCGCAAATATTGCATGTTCAGATCCACTTTTCCCGCTACCGTATTTCCTTCCTCTCGTATCAATTCCTTGAATCCGCGCGCGCAGTATTCGTCTTCGATTCTTTTTCGAGAGAGAGTACATATATATATATATATACTATATATATATAATATATATATAAGTGTCCGTTTTCCGTTTTTCTCATCTTCGTCTCTCTTCGGCACACTTTATTTCGCGGCGCGCACAAACGATAAAACTGCGTTTTTCCCATTTGCTTGATGCGCGCGGCGCGGCGGCCCGATCCTCCGTATAGCATCAAATATTTACTCGCGAAGGCGACTCTCCGGAAGGAAGGAGTCGCGTTTACGGATTTGTTACGAGATAAACCGACTATTACGAGAGATTCTGACTGACAAATGGATGCGCGCAAATTCGTGTGCGAATTTCAGCGGCGTGCGGGCGGATCCGCGCGATAGCGCGGTATTACGCGAGTCTTCAGTGACACGACGCTAACAAATCTTGATCTAAACACGTCAGATATGTAATTTTACGCAAAATTAAATACGACTTCTATCGCCGTTCTCTTCTCTTTTTTACAAATATTTGTTTTTTTTTTTTTAACTAAAATTTAATTTTGAAACAATTGTGAGATTAGAATTTAGAACGAGCAGTTCCAATCCAAAGTCAATAAAGAGACACGTTTAACGTATCCTATTGAGGAGACGATAAAAATCCTCGCGATTTACGATTGAAAATAGTCTCGGAAACCTCTTCGTCGTTAGAAGCCCAAGTACAGATTTCGCTTAATTAACCTTATGCTGCAACCACACACACACGCGATTTGTGTAACTTCCGACACGGAAAATTCAATGTGTTCGGCGTTTCTATATTCGAAGAGAACTCGAATCGTAATGTAATCCTCAAAACGAGTTGAAGCACATTAAAGATACGTCGCAATGTCAACGAGGGAAAGAAGTCGACGTTCCGTTAATAACGAGATGATGTTGCCCGAACGAAATCGGTTTAACGAGTCAGATCCGTATAACGGCAAGAAGAACCCCTCCCCCGCAGCAGCTTTATCTGTGAGTGCATCATAAAAGTTTAACGCAAAACCAAGAGTACTTTCGCGTGTGCCGTCTTCCGTCTTTAATTTCTTCGTTAGGAGCGTCCGCTTCTTCTCCTCCCGGTGTTTGGAGAAAACAAAGGCCGGAAGCCGAAGGAGGAAAACATAGGAAGGGAAGGAACGCGAGCACATATATATATATATATATATATATTTTTTTTTCAATCGTATTTGAAACAGAAAGTTACGCGCGAAAAAGAGATACGTGTTATAATATATTTCGTACGTGTGTGTGTGTTGTGTTATATAATAATATAACTTTACGTAATAATATAACTTTTACTATATATAACTTTATAAAAAAAAAAAAAAAAAAATAACTTTTAACTAAAACAGAAATCCGGTTTTGACGGTAATCCTTTCCGGTTATTCCTGTATATATGTGCATTTTCGTTATCCGTGTGCGAATCTGCCGTCCCATTCAAAATACTCTCTCAGACTTAACGTGTTAACGTGATAAAAATTACGCATTGCCACGAGCGTTGTCGGGACACAAACAGAGAAAGCTCAGGAACGCCGAGAAAGCTCAGGCGTAGCGCGAAAGATAATCCGGAAATAGAGGGAAAGCAATAACAAATGGAAGAGAGGAAGAAGATTCGTAACAGGAGCGAGTCGCGCCGGTAAACAGAAGCCAATTCCCTTCCTCTCCGTGCGTGGCTTCGCGTGTAGATCTCTCTCCTTCCGTTCATTATTCTATTTTCCTACGTGCGTATATATAAATATAATGTGCACAACTATGCGCCGCTCTCTCCGAGAGCTTCGGCTTTCAGTTTCGAATGGAGAGTGCTCGCATCTTTCTCCCGCGCGTTACGTCATTAAATTTCTCTCCGCAGTATCTGTGTAAT